>CAUYRT010042022.1:0-20901 GCA_963574885.1 Lepilemur ruficaudatus
CAGAGTGCTAGGATTACAGGCGTGAGCCACCGTGCCCAGCCTTGTGGACCATTTTTGTTTCTTTTTGTGTGGCAGTTTTAAGTTATTAGTTTTTAAAGTCAGTACTTTTTAATGGAAACAACTTGACCAAAAATCTGTCACAGAATTTTGAGACCCACTAAAACAAAGTTTAATGAGAAACCTGTGTCTTCTTTTGCTCAACACTGAAAATTTTATAGAAATGCTTAGGCAAAAGACTTCATAACCTATTTCTGGTGATGAATGTGCTGCTGAAATGTAGAAAATAATTCTAAAGTTAATGTTTCTTTTTCTGGGTTAGAAATAAAGGGTTCCCCCCCCACGTATTGCTAAGGAGTAGGAATCTTGAAGCTAGTGAAAAGCTGTGGGAGGTCTCTGGTTGTAATACTTGATTAGGATAGAAATGTTGCATGCTTTTGTTCATCTGTAATTTCAGAGAGACCAAAGCCGGTAACATTGAAGGTCATGTGCTACATATATAAAACTTTGTAGTTAATATTGATCAGACTTACTGGAATCTCAAAAAAGAAAAGTTGTGGGAAAGAACTATTATTCAGTACTGTTGGGGGTGTAAATTAGTATAATCATTAATTGCCTATAGAAAACACAAATTACAGTGGTTCTAGTTTAATTGGCTATTCACATAAAAAATACGAAATTAGATCCTGATCTCACAACACAAATAAACTCCATTTCAAATGAAGTAATGACCTAACTATGAAAATCAAAACTGTAAACTTTTAGAAGAAAAATAGATATCTTTATGATATCACCATAGGGAAAAGTTTGTTAAACAAAATCAAACATCACCAGTCATTAACGAAAGATTTAAAATTGTCAATTATTTTAAAAGTTTATAAACAGAAGATAAGCCATCTTTAATCCAGTTAAAACAAGCCACAGGCTGGGAGGATATAACGAAACTCTGAAAATATGAAGAATTCTGATAAATTAGTAAGAAAAAGACAACTCGAGATAAATACATGCAAATAACAAAAATAGGCAACTCATAGAAGAGGAAAACTGAAAGGCCAGAAAGATTTTTTTGAGTATTTACCTTCACTAGTAATCAGGGAAATTTGCATTAAAACAATGAGATAAAAGGGATCAATTCATCAAGATGAAAAATCCTAACAACAGTGTTATAAAATAGCGATGAAGCAAAAATTGCTAGAACTGAATGATTAACCCACAACTGTAGTTGGACAGTTCATCACTCCCTGCTCTGTAGTTTGAAAACACAGATACAAAAAATCAGAAAGGATACAGAACACAGGTCCCAAAGTTGTTTATACATTAGAATCACCTGGGACTCTTAATTATTCCGACAAACAGGCTGCATCGCAGAATAATTAAATCACAATCTCAAGGAGTGGATACAGGCATTAGCATTTTTGGAAGCTACAAAGGTGATTTCAACAAAGGACTGGCAAATTTCTGAACTATTGAAATAGAAGACCTCTACAGTCCTATCAACCAACTTCACCCAACAGACATTTATAGAACAATCCACCCAAGACTGAAGAACACCCTTTCTTTTCAAATGCACATGGAACATTCACCAAAATAGACTCTATTCTGTATCATAAAACAAACTCAACACACTTAAGATAATTGAAATCAAATTATTTTCTCTGCCCATAAAGGAATTAAAGTAGAAATCAGTAACAGAAAGATTTTGTAAATCCCAAAGTAGTTGGAAATTAAACCATGTACTTCTAAACAAACCATGGGTTATAGGTGAAGTCACAAGAGAAATTAGAAAATGTTTTAAATTAAATTAAAATGTAAATGTGTCAAAATTTGTGTAATGCAGCTGAAGTAGTAATTACAGGGATTTTTTAAATCATTAAATGTTTATATGGGAAAACAAGGAAGGTTTCAAATAAAAAATCTAAGCATTCACTTTAAGAAATTAGGAAAAGGAGCAAATTAAACTCAAAGCAAGCAGCTGGAAGGAAATAATATAGAGCAAAAATCAATTCTATTGGCAAACCATATAACAATAGAAAAAAAAAATAAAACCAAAAGGTAGTTTTTTTAAAGAAATAATAAAGTTAAAAACTCTAGGCAGATTTATCCAGAAAACAAAAGAGAGAAGACACCACAAATCACCAATATCGAGAATCAAAGCAAACCCCAACTATTGTGGCGGAAATCAGATTAGTGGTTGTATGGGGTTGAAAATGAGAGGAGGCCTGACTCAAAGGGGCATAAAGGAACTTTCTGGGTAATAGAAATGTCCTGTAATATCTTGATTGATTGGGGTGGTAGTTACACAGTGTACGTGATTGTCAAGTCATCTTCTGTAAATTAAAATTATATATTTGATTTTAATTTTTCCTCAATAAAACTGAATTTTTTATAAAAATGAGAAGACTAGCCAGGATTTCTTTAGGGTCTGCAGTGTGCTAGGTATGCTACATGTGTTATTTTACTTAGTGCTCAAATAATCGAATCAGCTGGATATTATCACTTCATTTTACAGATGAAGAAATCAAGAATCAAGGCTCAAAGAACATCCTGTCCAGTATCATATGGTTAGTAATACAGACTGAATTCAAGCCTAACTTTTTATTTCTAAAATCAGTATCATAATACGTACTTTACTGAATTGTTATTAGGATTGTAAGAATTAAATAAAAATAAAGAACTGAAAAGACTTTTCAAACTGAAAGACTCTGAACCACAACCCAAAGATGGTGGTTTGGAACTTGCAGCCTCAACCTAACCAATTCATGTTCTTACTAAAACAGAAATATCAGAATATCAACATACTCCATAGAAAATGATTGATTATAAGATGAACATTCATGTGATCTGGAATGTGTGAATATTGATTTTATAGTTCATCTAAATAAAAGCACAAAGTTAAATTTTCTTCATAGAGAATGAAGGAAGTCCAAAATGAAAACTATTATAAGGCCATTTAGTAAGTATTTGGGGAAGAAATGATGAATAATAAAGAACTTCCAAGATCATTTTGATGTTCCAGTCTGACACACTCTCATTGTGCATATAAAAATTTCTATCTTGTGTTAATTAATTAGATGGTTCTAAACATACTGTGGCTATTTTAAGGTGAAATATGCTAAATGGAGGTATTTTGATAAATTTCAAGTGTAGCCAGGTGTGTTGTCTGATACTTTAAGCTCATTAATTTGCAGAACATTTCATCTTATTCCTAAATAAGAACTTGCATTTTCTTTTTTATTTATTTCTTCCACTTGAAAGGTTACTGAATTCATTGGAAAATAAGTGCTGTCCTGAATTTGTGAGTGAAGAATAAATCCTACTTGTTGAAACTGGATTTCAAAACTACACTTAACAGTAGATTACAGTCTAGTATACTATACTCAACAGTATACCATACTGCTATTTGGTGAATTGAGTTGTTCATATATACTTTCTCAAGATCATAATTCCCTGATAATAACCAATAATGGGCTTTGATGATGTTCTATTAGGGTTCTCTTTCATAGTGTTGACCATCCCACCCATAGGGTACTTTGCATTATGAGCCTTAAGGGTCCTTATGACCCCCTGATCTGGAGGCTGAACTAGAGACGTTGTGTTTGGGGGCAAGTAGGCCACTTCAACGTCTTTAGTGTTGAACTCCTGGGGTTCTGGGTTGCCAGGGGAATTGTCCAATATCAAAAAAACTTTAAAAGGCAGTCCCTTACTGGCAAGGCACTTCCTGACTTTAAAGACAAACATCAATGGAACCAGTCTGCCAGGGGTGGGGAACCTGTGGCCTTCGGGCCACATGTAGCTTTCTGGATCCTTGAGTGCAGGCTTTTGATTGAATTCAAACTTTACAGCACAAATGCTTTTATTAAAAGTGGTGCGGGGCTGGGCACAGCAGCTCACGCCTATAGTACTGGCACTCTAGGAGGCTGAGGTGGGAGAATCGCTTGAGGTCAGGAGTTCGAGACCAGCCTGAGCAAGAGTGAGACCCTGTCTCTACTGAAAATAGAAACAAATTAGTAGGACAACTAAAAATATATAGAAAAAATTAGCCGGGCATGGTGGCACATGCCTGTAGTCCCAGCCACTCGGGAGGTTGAGGCAGGAGGATCACTTGAGCCCAGGAGTTTGAGGTTTGTGACCTAGGCTGATGCCATGGCACTGTCGCCCGGGCAACAGAGACTCTGTCTCAAAAAAAAAAAAAAAAAAGGTGCAGCAGAAAAAGAAGAAGCTTTTCTTACCTCCTTGGGTGCTTAAAAAAGAACAATTTTGAAAGTCAGAAGGCCACAGTTTCCCCATCCCTGGAAGGCACAGAGGTTAGCAGCTTCATAGATAAGGATAGTCCTGATCATAACCCTGACTGCATTTGCACAAAACAGCAGAGTTAGCCTAGCCCTTCCTGTCTTAAATCCTTGGTGCTCACTTCTCTTCGCTAGTAATAAATGTCCTTTTTTTTTTTTTTTGCCAGGATAGGGCAATTTTGTCTGCATTAAAAAACCTGTTCAGACAGATATTCTTTCTCTTCAGTGATTTTCTTAATAGCATCTGGGAACTCGTCTGCTGCCTCTTGGTCAGTGGAAGATGCTTCTCCTGTTATCATGACATTTAAAAAAAAATGCCTCTTTCTAAAATTATCAAACCACCTTTGCTGGCATTAAATTCTCCAGCTTTAGATCCTTTACCTTCCTTCAGCTTTAAGTTGTCATATAATAACTTTGCTTTTTCTCAAATCGTATTAGAGTCTATAGGTATGCCTTTCTTACAACAATCCCACTCTCATACAAAAGCTGCATTTTCAATATGAAATAAAAGGGTATTTTGCAAAAAGTACAAGGTTTTCAAGCCTGCTGGAGTAGTTACAGAAATGACTTCATGATTTTCCTTTTCTTTCTTTTTTCTTTTTCTTTTTTTTTTTGCAAGGATTCTTATGCTGGATTCATTTATCTTGAAAGGGCAGGGAACTGCAACAGCAGACCTCAATCTACCGTACCTATCAAGCAATTCAACTTTTTCTTATAAAGTCATGACTTTTCTCTGCTTCTCAGGAGCATTTCTAGCATCATCAGTGGCACTTTGTGTGGATCCCATGGTGTTATTCATGGTTGATGGTATTACACCCAACACAATGAAAAATACGTGAGAACTTAAGAGAGATCACCTGTTATTGCAATATGCAATTTACTGGAGAGAAGAACCGCTCATGTGATGATTAGCGTCTCACAGCATGTTAGGCAGATACTCACAAAACTTGAACTCCCTACCATAGCAACAGGAGGTGGCTACAAAATTACTACAGTAGTACAGAATGCACCATCGTTAATTTATATAGTTATGATTTAATACTGCCATCTTGACAATTGTTTACATTTCTCTTAACTGCAAATGGCACCATATACGGTCTGTGTTTGTGTCATTAGGTTTAGATAAATTTTACCTTTTTGATAATAGATTTATATATATTTATGGTAGTAAATGATAAAATAGACTAGTATCTACATATATTTTATGCATCCATGACATACCTAACATTTTCTTAATTTTTTCAATAGTTTCAGGCTACAAGTGTTCTCTGAATTTTTTCAAATTGTCAAAATCTCCAAAAAGTTTTCCATTATACTTATTGAAAAAAATCCACGTGTCAGCGGACCTGTACAGTTCCAACCCATGCTGTTCAAAGGTCAACTGTACTTACAAGCCAACAATTCCCTGTTTCACGAATGCTGGCAGAAGACGTGAGATGCCTGGTTCAGAGACCAAGGAGTCTTTCACTCACAGCTCACCAGCAGCATGAGCATCATTCTGGTTTCCTTCTGTTTCCCGTGACCCTCAAGTCCCGTGCAGGTGAGGCGAAGGCCCCACTAGATGCCTGCACAGGCAGCAGGTGTTGATATAGGCGAGGAACATTGAGCTTGGGAATTCTATTACTGTTATGGCCCATGGAAGCAAGCTTGCTCTTTAGCCAGGGAGGCATTACCTCATCCCTTAAGGCTGCTCTCTGTAAACACACCTGAGTAAAGGCTGGGTCAGGGCCTTGTGCTCTTGGAGTACCAGCAAGCACATGCAGTGACACTCAGGGCCCACACAGTTTGCCTCTCCCCAAAACCTCTAAATAATCTTAAATTCTGTGACAAATTCCTATTTTTCATCCTCCTTCTTTATAAAATATCTTAAGGGAAAGACTAAAAAATGTCTCAGAAACTGTTGGTTGGATACGTAAAGTTCAAAATGGAAGAGAACCACACCAACTGGAGATTGAAGAAGCATCCACGGAAGGCAATGGCACATTAATAACAATGTTTTTAAAACAAATCAAGCAGTACTTTGTAGCTCTCTCCTTCATCTTTCTTTTCTATTATTTGGCCAAACTCTGCAACAATCAGAAGAACAAGCCTGTCTCTAGTTTGTTTTAAAACAATTGGCTAAAATTAACAATTGCTGGGATCCTTAGTAATAGAGCAGCAAAGCAGATCAGGGGGCCCCAGTGTGAGGCCGAGGTCCGGCCAGGCTCCCTGTTTCCTTCTGCAGTGAGGGCAGAAAGCTAAAGAAAGGCTTACTACTAAGAGATAGTGATAATGCCCGCGTCCCGCTCAGAATTGACTTCAGCATCTGGTCTAAAGGCTGATGACAACTTGTTGAAATCAGTTCACATCCTCTTCAACTTGCAGGAGAAACAGCTCCTCAAATTATGGATAGAGCCCAGAACTCTTTGCAACTCATCCTTGATGATAGACTTGCGAGTTCTGGAATTCAAAGTAGGTTTTCTCTATGTACTACATGAGGCAAATCATAACGAAATATCATGTAGCTTTTTCGTTTTGGGAGGGAATTGATGTAGCCTTCAGAGGTACTCTGGAGTCATCCTGCTCACTCACACAAGTTCTTCTCTATGGATCTTTATGTTTCAGCCATTAATTTCACTTGGAGCATTGTTTCTCCCATCCTAAAAGTTTTATGTTAAAATACATTTTATTAGATTTTTTTCTCCTAACAAACATCCATGGCCACAGATGAATTCAGCATTTTAACATTTTCATGCAGGTATCTCTATGGTTCTGTTCTAGACGTGATGTAAAAGGCCTAGAGTGTACCCCTAGCGTCACTCCCCTGACCCTTGCTGTGCTGCAAGTGGGAAGATGAAATAAGAAAATCAGAGGGAAGTTGGCGTGGTGTAAGTACCAGCTGAATCGGATTAGGAACCACCTATGTGTGATCTCTTAAATTCCATGATAGTAGCAACTGCATCTTCTACGTTAATGTAGCCCCATTGTCCAGCACGGTGCCTGAATGCATGTCCATAGATATTGGCTGAATGAATGAATGAATGAACATTCTGCTCCAGGTCCTCACTTTGTCTGTGACAAAAAGAGCAGACATGTCTATGCTGCACTAGAGGATCACACTGGAGCTCCACAGTGTCTTTTCACCTCAAAGCTCGTATCACTTTCTATCAGATTATCTCCCCTCCCCTTATCACATCCCAGTGAGAAGGCAGAGAAGCCAAAGAAATCATTTTCCTTACTGTTCCAGTGGCAGTTCTTGACACTTACATTAGGCACACATGGAACATGCCCTAGAGTGACAACTGATGTCGCCTCATCATAACATATGTCTCTGACAACTGTCAGCAGCTATTCGTGGTAAATGAAAAGACACCGGAAATGCCATTTAGAGGCCGTAGCTTGGGAACTATTAGATATGAGCCTATTTATGCTCTATGAGGTGGTATATTGGCGACCTCTAGTGGTGAGATTGGTTCAAAATACGTTTTTATTTCACCAAAAAAAAAAAAATCTGCTTCTTTATTACTTCATACTTCATTTTTATCCTTCATTAAGTTACATTTTGTACTTGTGGAATGATCTTAATTATGCATGGTCACTTTTATCTGTTCATATCCAAATAGTATAATTTTGGCATTTCATAGAATCACAAAACTTGAACTGAAAGAGCTCTCAAAGGGATTTTTTAGTCTTAATTTCATCATGTGTGGAAAATGAGATCCGGAGAGGTAAAGTGACTTGCTTGAAGTCTCAGAACAGGGATGGGACTAAAAGTCTTCCAGGTCTAATTCCTTTTCCACTACAGCAAGCTGCTTAACAGGTAGTACGAGTCTATGTAGCTGAAGCAAATGCTTGTCTCATTTACAGTTCTATGCTGTGAACACTATCCTATCCCCATATCACTGTTGTGTCTTGGGTGTGTGTGGAACAGAGAATGTCTGTTTAATTCACAGGTGTGCAGAGAGAGGACAAAGCGTGTGAAGCATTGATCCTGAGGAGACTCGTCCACGTCTGCATCAGCGTCCTGAGAACCCACATCTTGAGCCTGAGATGGTGTCATATTAGATGAGACTTTTGGGGGTTCTTGGGACAAGGTAAATGTATTTTGCATCTGGAAGGTGTAAATAATCACCTGTGGTGATTTTTTTAACTGGTCACAAATTCTTTGACATCCTCTCACAGACATGCTCTCCTGTGTTCCTTCCCCTTGACTCTGAGCACTCTTGGGACTGCCTCTCCCATGGAGAGTAATGGAAGTGATGCTATGTGACTTCTAAGGATCGGTCATAAAAGGCCACACAACCCGGTGGTCTTAGAAGACTTGCTCTGGGGAAAACCTACCACCAAGAAGAAATACAACTTCCCCAGAGCCAACGTACTGAAGAGGCCACGTGCAGGTGCTCAATTGACAGCGCCAGCGTAGCTACCAGTCAACAGCGAGCTTCCACCATGGCGGTGTAAATGAACCATCTTGGATGTCTAGCTGGTCAAACTTCAGGGACAGCAGCCCCAGCTGATCTCTGACTGCAGCCACTTGCGAGACTCCCTAAGGGAGAACCACTCAGCTAAGTCCTGTCTGAATCACTGAGCCACAAAATAGTAAAATAAAATGGCTGTTCCTTGAAAACACTAAGTTGTGGGGTAAGTTGTTACAGGGCAATAATAATCAGAACAAAGTTTATTAAAGAAATTTTTTTCATTATACAAAAAATATTGAATGAAAAATACAAAATAATGTACACATCTGAAATACTAGTGGAATTTCAGTTAATCTTTAATTCATAGGCAAATACTAAGAGCTTTAATAAAGCAAGGAGCTGTCGGTCCAAATGAATAGAAATTCTACAGGATAGAAATGTAAGTTCCTCCTCCTTCTTAAAATGAAATTCCCATTTTAAGAAGGCTGAGTCAATTTTATGCAGTTTTCCAAAGAGAAATTTCTGTTTAAGCATCCAGCTTCTCTCAACAAGGTTTCCCCAAATGAACCACAGAACACAGAAAACAATTTGAATGACTACTTTCTCGATTCTCCAAGAATGGTAAATAACTAATACCTTCCTAGATGCAAGGAGAGAATTTAATTCATTGGATACAAAGGATGCCTTAGAAAGGCTTAGTTCCCTCTGAGAACCCAGGTTGAGAAGGGGTGGGTGCACCCTACGCTAACCCAGCCCTGCAGTAGCTGTCAACTGGAAACTAAAGTTCAGAGAGGTTAAATAACACGTCCAGTACTACCACAGCTAGCTGAGCCAGGATTTGATTCCAGGGACTTCAACTGTAGAACTTGGAAATTTAACCATTGCTCAATCTTGGAAATTTAACCATTGCTCAATGCTGCTGAAGGAAAAGGCGTACTCCATAAATGAATAATAAATTTGGCAAATAGCCTTAACAGCAACGTTTGCACGTGAACAGTTAGTAGACCTAGCAGCAATGATTGTAACCTTTCAGCAATGTAAATTACACGTGCATAAACTCATATTTATCTGAGCCAAAGACTTCTTTTTCTTTAAAATAACAAAGCTAAAACTTTTCTAAAAATTATTCAACTCAGATTAGTCAGGTGTTGCTTTATCTCCAAACCCTTAAGCCATCAACACAATAGGGAGTGTTAGGAGTGTTAATCAGCAGTGGGACCAGAGGAGTGAGGAATGCAAAGGTCAGACCCTGAGATCAGGATGAGAAAGGAGGAGGACTAGGAACACAGAGAGACAAGGGAAGGGGAGGGGGACAGAATGTGGCAATGGAGAGGAGACACGGGCCACAGAGAGCAATTAAGAGAGGATAAAAGTCTTGCTAAAGACAAAGAGCAGAGTGGATAAAACATTTGTGAAGGGAATGATGAAAAAGGGAGAAAAAGAGAAGGCATGAGATATAACAAGTTAAAGATGCTACTATTGGTCAACTTCTATTAGAATGATGAAAATAAGACCGACTGTGATGAAGTGCTTTTCTTACAATAATGTAGGAGGAAGGATTGGGAAAAATAGAATAGTGAAATGACAAAGACAGCTCTGCTCTGTGTCACTGTTTTGTCAAAGTGGAATTCTCTGATACGTAGGAGTTAAGGTCATAATCCTCATGTGAGTCTTGGATTTGCGATCCATGTGAAAATACCAATGTTTGGTTTATAAACACTTTATCTCCTGGAGGAAATTAAGGCTAACAACTTTGGTGAGTCCAGCCACAGGACAATAGGAACATGTGCTGTCTACACCCCCTTCCATCCAGTGGCCACTCACTGCAGAAGGAGCGGCCTGAGACTCAAACCAGAGAGTCTAAATCAAGTGCCTGGCACATCGTAGGCTCTCATTAAATAATTGTTAAATGGATAAATTAATAAAGGAATATTCAACTTTTCCTCATTTGTCACCCTTCCTTATCTCTGTTGAACATAAGCTTGGAGACTAATCTACAGGAGAAGAATGAAGTGAGTATAAATGAGAATTCAACTAATTCAGGGCAGTAGGAATATAATCCATGTATACTTGATTAAAATACCATCTATAAACCCTTAAGATAATAGGTGGCTCTTCTTCTTCTCCTTCTCTAACGATGTACTGAGGGTTATAACACACAATACATTAGGAAACCATGAGTCTATCCTGATATAAATGAATAAATAAGTAGTCTGATGTGAAATGGAACATTTAGACACTCTCAAAATATCCCCCTCCAGAATGCTTGCTAATTACTAAAGGCCCAAACCCCTTTCCCCCCCGGAGTCAGAGCTTCAGGCATGTAATCTTTAAAGCTATCCAGGTCATGAAGGTCAAGAAAAGATTGAGGAATTGTTCCAAATTGAAGGAAACTAAAAGGACGTGACAACTACATGCCCTGTATGATTCTGAACTGGATGCTTTTGCTGTAAAGGATAGTATGAGGACAACTGGTGAAACTTCTGTGGGTTTTGAAGATTAAGTGAGAGAAATGTAGGAACGTTATTTTCCTGATTTTGTCAGTTGTATGTGGTTAGGAAGGAGAAAGTCCTTGTTCGTAGGAAACACACATTAAAATATCCAGAGGTGATGTGGTGTTATGTTGGCAACTTACTCTCAAATATTTCAGGAAAAAGAATGCTTTTTTAGGGCACTTGCAATTTTTCTGTAGTTTGAGAATATTTCAAAATAAAAGATAAAATGAAAGTGAAAAGGATATGACTGTGCTGAAGGGTGACATTTACAATTTGTGTATTCTATCTTCCACTCCCCACCCTCTGTTCCTTGGGTGTCCCATAGCTAAATTTATCACTTTCTACATTTTATTTTTTCTATGAAAACTTTTTGCATGCATCGTTAAAATGCAAAGCAGTGGTGGTGCTGTGATAGGTGTCCATAAACCAAGCACTGGTATTTTCACATGCATCTCAAAATTCGCACCCATGTTAAGATTAATATCTTCCATATATTAGAAAAACTCTCGTGTTAATCTTGCTTTTTAAGAAAAAATTATTGCATAAATATGACATGAAAATCTAATGATCTATAATCCCTTCACACAGATACAGTTTTCCAAGTTCCCTTCCCATTCTAGTCCAAATATATAAATTACATTTACATGGCTGTAATCACAACATAGATGAAATTTTACATTCTACCTTCCTTGTCTGAGCATATTCCAATATTGTTAGAGAGCCTCTGGGGCTCTTCTTGCCCTCTGATTCCATGATTACATTTTTGAAACACTGACCTCGTAACATAACTAGAGGGTCATATTTCATTATTCAATACCTGCAATGTGGACACCTTATTGCTTCTACCTAGTCAGGATAGTGCAGTTTGCTATCTACCTGGTAATTTCTACCCTGATATATTGTCATTTGACAAAGGCTTTGAAGTCACTCATACCTGGGCTAGAATCCCAGCTCTCCATTGTACAAGATACCAAAACTTTCTGAGCCCCAGTTTTTAAACTCAAAAACAAGGATGATAATACATATAGCATGATATTTGAGTGGATTAAATGAGATAATACATGTAAAGTTCTTAACACAGTGCATGGCACATAATACATTATTAATAAATGTTTATGATCATTATTCATTTAAGGGTAATGACTAATTAGTAAAATGTGGGCTTGCTCTGAATATTTATTTTTTTGTGACCCTCTTAGTTATTCGTGATGAGTGCTGCGTTATTTTTTACATAATGACAAGAACCCAAAGAGTTAACTAGAAATTCTTAAGAAACCAACTGATTTTCTAATTGTCACCAGAATTGAAAACCTACAGGAAAACTAGGACATCTGATTAATATCTTTCTCCAATTCCTGCGTTAGTTTTTCTGCTTCCCTCAAAAAAGTTCATTAAGAAAAAAACAATACTCTTAAAGATATAATCACTGGAACATGGCAGAAATATTACATGCACTGTATGCTTTTAAGAAATGATCATAGCTAGGCATGGTGGTGCACACCTGTAGTCCCAGCTACTCAGGAAGCTGAGGCAGGAGGATTGCTGGAGCCCAGGAGTTTGCACCGCATTCCAGTCTGGGTGACAGAATGAAACGCTGTCTAAAAAAGAAAAGAAAGAAAGAGAGAGAGGGAGGAAGGAAGGAAGGAAGGAAGGAAGGAAGGAAGGAAGGAAGGAAGGAAGGAAGGAAGGAAAGAAGGAAGAAAAGAAAAGAAAAGAAAAGAAAAGAAAAGAAAGAAAAGAAAAGAAAAGGAAAAGAAAAGAAAAGAAAAGAAAAGAAAAGAAAAGAAAAGAAAAGAAAAGAAAAGATGAAAGCTTAAAAAAAGAAAAATCGATCAGTTAGCTATGAATTTGCCTAGTTCCTTTCACAGTCAAATGATCACACTTTATGAAAAAAGGATAATGTCCCAAGTTACAAAATAGACAAATAAGTCAGTGTTTGTCTTAGTTTAAAAAAAAATTCTGCAAAAAAATCTTCTTTGAGAAATTCCTTGAAATATAGGCTCTCCCAGGGCAATTGTGAGTTTGAAAATCACTAAATATTTCATAGAGGGTTATTGGCTGAGAAATTTAGTGTTTGGGGTCAACAGTCACTGCAAACTGAAGAGTCTCTCAAATTATACATCAGTTATATTTTATTACAGAAATTCCATTTTGACAGTATGTTAAAGGACTTAAAGAAGGGACAGAAATTCACTGTGTGCGAGTTGAGAAACATGGTAATAGCATACAGCTCAAGTCATTTAAAATTCCAAAATAAAAAAGAATAGAAAATATTGTTTTAAAAACTCCTCTAACCCTTTTTATAGACGAAGCTTTCCAACTAGTTATAGTGACCTTAGAAAAATCCACTAACCTTGCAACCAAGAATGAAAATGAAAGCAAAATATTCGCATTCATGAAAAAACAATAGTAGAGCCTTTTGTTTGCTGCAAAAAAGGTAGTAAAGATTCTCGGGAGGGATAAGAAAGAAGAATGTGTTTTTAAATACAAGCTTTTTCAAACAGCTTTTACTAACGTCACGCTACCAGCAATGAGAACCGCGCATGTGCGCAGCCAAGTACTCTGAGCCAAAGTCATTAAGCTGACAATGAGACGTGTGTGTGGAGAAACAAGGGAACAATGATTAAATGGGGAAGAAAGTCCGGCAGGGTTGAAAAGAGCCTGCTGTTGACTGTGCGCATCCCAAGGCGGCTGGTGGAGGGAGGACCCAGGTCACTCACAGAAAAGCAGCAAGGGGGGCTCACTATTCTTGCGGGCCATTCACAGGGGCTGCCGCTGAGCCTTTTATGTTTGCAACGCTGAGGATTGCAAACGCATACTGAAGTCTATCTAGGAAAGCAAAACATGTCTTTCTGGAACAGCTTTTACAGTAACTCTGGTTCTGTGATTGGCAGATACATTGTTTTTAGTAGGGTCACTTAATAGCTTTCGGATCATTTAAAATGTTTATTTCTAGGATTGGGGAACCCAACAGAAGCTGATTATCTAATTTGTCCTGTTCTTTGGGGAGCTGATGTCCTCCTCCTCTCTGCACCCCAGACTATCTTTGGAGGCCAAGGGAGCCTTAAGGTTCTCTAAGGAAAACAGGCTCTGACCCTCAAATTCTGCATAAGTCAAGCAGGCAGGAGGCCCTTTTTGTTTTTGTTAATCTAATAAAAAAAAAAAACCATATAGGCAACTGATGGATGCTTTTGTCTTTTAAAGGAAGAGTCAAAATATTAATACTTATCCTTTGATGAGAAAATCAGAGAACATTCTAGATTACTGAAAGCATTAGCTATTGCCCTAACACTCCATTTCTTAAGCTTGTTTATTAAAACTAGTTTTGCATTATTATGCTAGATCATTTATTTCAGTGAAGTGGATTTCTTCTGATTGAAAATTTCTTTGCAGAAAGAGCACTTACAATTTCTAGCAATACATTAGTGACCCCAGAGCCATACCGCTCTCAGAAGCTGCGGAGAAGCAGAGTTAATCTCCTTTTTCTTATTGAATCTCTCATGCTAAGTCTCCAAGGCATTTTGCTGGGCCAGGGGAGGTCTTCCTAATGCCCCTGTCCATATTATCTTCAGCTTACAGGAACAGATATTTCACTCTGCCCCTGTCATTATCCACACTTAGATGGATCCCACATGCCAATTAAGATTTGCTAAAACTTTCCGCTATTGCTGGTGCAATGAATACACTTGCTCGATTTCACTAAAAATAACATTTCCAACATACTAGAGCTGATCTTTTTTGACACTCTCAAGGATGTCTGAATAATCTTTCCAATTAATATTCATGGCCAAATTCATTGCAGGATGTAAATAGAGATGACGGGGAGGGGGGCTTCCCTGGTCCCGACCAGCACACGCACAGGCTGACACTTGCCACATCCTCGTGCACTTGTTCAACGACGCTCCCACTCCGGGACTCTCGTCTGCACGGTTATCCACCAAGATGCCCGGTGTAACCCAGCAAAGCTTTCACCAGCCGCGGCAGACACTTGGAAGCCTGGTGCTGGCTGCGAACACTGGCTCCATTCACCATCAGAAAAGAAAGGCCTGCTCCCTTTTCACTGGCAAGACTCCTGCTACGGCTCAGTGTTCTCTCAGCTGGGTAGCCACAAGTCTATTTCCTTCTTTAGCCCGTATTATAATGGAGGATGAGATGAAAAGGAGTCCAGACCCTTGATACCTTTTACTTGGAGTGCTAACTAATGCAGGGCCTCGTGTCTGATCTTCTGCTTGGCTGAGGGGATGGCAGATGGCCTTCTGAAAGCTTTTCAAACCCAGGCCGCTTTCAGCAGGGCGTGAGGGGGTATTGTTACATTTCCCATATAGTGGTAGGGAGCAGCCCTGCATAAAAGCGCACGACAATTGTGCCACTTCTCTGGAAGCATATTACAACCTTACAATGAGGGCTAATTGGGCGATGCCAAAAGCAGACGCAGACGCAGCTTTGAATATTATTCAGGAGAGGTTTTAGAGAGCGGAGTCAGGAAGGAGGCTGAGGCACAAAGGAGAAAAGCGACGGGAAGGACATCGACGGGGAGGCGGCGAGGGCTGGGATGAAGAGGGAAGAGTGGCTTCATTATATTTATCAGAAAAGAATCATGCTCTTGTTTAAAGAGTTCGTTCATATCCGCCTCCCCTTCCTCACCAGGAGGAGGGCAACGGGCAGCCCCCGCTTATGGCGCGATGTCCGCAGGACACTGCCGTTACCATGAGAACCGATGTGGACACATCTCAGAGCCTTTTAAGAAACTCTTGAGCGAGCTCCTTGAAGTGGGCAGCGAGGAACGAAAATGTACTGAGTACTCGCTACGCCAGGCTAGTTCAAGAAGCTTCCTTTATTATTTCATTTAATCTTCAAAACAATTCCGAGACATATTCTTGTGATCATTTTGCAGCTGAGGGAACTGGGACTCAGGGCTGGTAAATAACTTGCTCAAAGTCTAACAGATTCAAATCTGAGCATTTCTGACTCCAACGTTCAAGCCCTTGCTGCCACGCTAGCCTGTGCCACTTCTTCAAACAACCAGGTCCTGTCTACTACGGGCGAGCGACAGAAGGTGCTGAAGAAAGGTGTCCTGAAAACAGAACTGCGTTGACCCAGAGTGGAGACAGAAAAGCAGCTCTAAAAAGTGGAAACAATTTAGGAGAGCTGACCCTTGAAGTTGACCCAGCTACCTAAACTGGCCTTCATCCCAGCACACACACATCCAGTCAGAATTCTTTAGCCGAAATGTGTTGAGTCACTTGAACTGCGCTCGGTGCAGACATTTAAAAAACACAGGCTCTGTCTTTTAGAAGCTTGTAGTCTATTGAGTTATACACACACACACACACACACACACACACACACACACGTACAATATGCTGTGAAAAAATAGAGAGAGGACTGCTTGGGGTTCTTAGGAAGGAGAAAGGAAATCTAACTCAGCCTGGGAAGACCAAGGAAGGCTTCCTGGAGGAGGTGATGCCTGAGAGGGGTCTTAAAGGATGAGTAGGAATTGGCCCCAGGCAAAGAGAAAAGTGGATAGTGTCATTCCAGACAAAGCGGGGAGCAGCGCAAAGCCCAGAGGCATGCAGTAGGCAGCGTGTAGATGGAACATTAAGTGTCCCCTACTGAGCCCAAATTGTGTGGTAGGAAATGACACTGAAGAGCTGGGTAGAGCCAGGAAAAGGGAAACCTTAAATGCCATGCTAAGTGTCTTGGACTTTATCCAGCAGGGGATGCGAGGCATTGATTGTTGTCTGCGGGGAGAGGTGGTGATATGGTCAATGTGAAGGGGAGATTTGAAGGGATAAAAATGGAAATAGGAAGAACAGTTGGGAGACTGGTGCTGTGGCTTATGTGGGGGACAATAAGGACCTGATCCAGGAAGTGGTGATAGGGATGGAGAAAGCCAGATTTATTTGAGAAACATTTTCAAGGTCAAGTCAACAAGAATCAGAGATTGATCAGATTGTGGGAGAGAAGGAATGACATATGAATTTCTAGCTTAAGTAACTGGGTGGATGGTGAGGCCATTAATTAAAATTATGAATACAGGAGTGGGAATAGATTGGGGGAAAGGATGAGTTTATTTGACACCTGGGGGATATCCAGGTGTCTAGCAGGCAACTGCAGCATGAATTGGAAACTCAGAAGAGAGACGAAGACAAGTGATAGATTCAAGAACAAAAGTCAGAAAATAGTTTCTTCTACATTCACATCTGTCTTGCAGATGTGTTTTGTTTGGATCTCTGTACTATTGTTTTTAAAATTAGGATTGGGGGAAAAACATGGAAAAATTAGGAAATTGTACAAAAAAATCAAAATATCCTGTGTCTCTTAAAAATTCCACTTACGTGCATTTCTGTCCCTCCATGGCAATAGTGAGCTAGAAGCAGGAAGCAGCTCTGCCCTTCAAGCAGGGCACATGCTGTCCAGGAGCTGCAGCCCTCGCCCCTCCTGGCTGGGCCCCTGGCCTGAGGCTCAGTGTTGGTTGTCATTTTACCATCACAATTGCCCTGTTATTTTCTTATGGCAGAGTTAAGAGGAAAATAAACTATTTTGTGTTCTCTTATCTCAATCAAAGGTAGAAAATGCAAGAAAACAAATTTTCCAGTTAAAAAAACGAGCAAAGGACCTGAATAGACATTTCTCAAAAGAAGACATACAAGAAGAGAACAGTTATATGAAAAAATTCTCAACATCAGTAATCATCAGAGAAATGCAAACTAAAACGACAACGAGACACCACCTCATACCTGTTAGGATGGCTATTATCAAAAAGATGAAAGGTAACAAGTGTTGGCCAGGATGTGGAGAGAAGCGAACCCTTGTACACTGTTGATGGGAACCTACATTAAACAGCCATTATGGAAAACAGTGTGACGGTTCCTCAAAAAATTAAAACTGGAACTACCATGTTATCCAGCAATCCCACTACTGGGTACATAGCCAAAGGGTTTGAAATCAGTATGTGGAAGAGATACCTGCAGTTCCGTGTTCACTACAGCATTATTTACAATAACCAAGATATGCAAATAGCCTAAATGCCTGTTGACAGATAAATGTACACTGAAAATGCAGTATATATACGCACAGTGGAAGAATTCAGCCTTAAGAAAGAAGGAAATCTTGCCATTTCCAACAACATGGATGAATGTGGAGGACATTGTGTTAAGTGACATAAGCCAGGCTCAGAAAGACAAATACTACATATGATCTCACTTGTATATGGAACCTAAAAAAGTCGAAGTCCTAGAAACAGAGAGTAGAATGATGGTTACTAGAGGTTAGGGGTGGGGAGATGGGGAGATGTCAAAGGATACAAAATTGCAATTGGATAGGAGGAATAAATCTAAGAGATCTAGTGTACATCATGCTGACTATTGTTAATAACAATATATTGTATACTTAAAAATTGCTAAGAGACCAGATTTTAAGTGTTCTCACCACAAAAATGGTAAGTATTTGAGGTAATTTATATGTTAATTAGCTTGATGTAGCCATTCCACAATGTACACATACATCAAAACATCATGTTGTACGCCATAAATGTATACAATTTTTTGTCAATTTAATAAATAAGAAAAAAAATAGAAAATGAAATCTAGTCCAAGAGGACTGTGTATCTCAAGGCAAATAGTGAGAAATGAAGAATGTTCCCATATATTTAACCTGCAAACAAAGCATGTCTTTGAAAGAATTAGACTTGAGATGCCATTGTGAAATAAAACACAGGAAGAGCAATGTCTGCGATATTTAAAAGACGCGTGATGAAAAACCTAATCAACTGAAAACAGAATTGAAATTTCAATGGTTTGTTTTGGAAATTGAATGAACCAAATGATGGCGAGCCTGTTGTCTCTTTTCCACATACACATCTCCTGGCCCTGAAGGTGTTTGAATTTGCAACCTGTTTTAGAGTCCCTGGGATGTAGCGTGGACAGTGAGAATGGAACTGGGAGTAACGGGATCGTGCAGAGAGTGTGTCTAGACAGAGAAGAAAAGGAGCCAAGGACAGACTCCTGGGGAAAACACGGAGGAAACAGGTTCCCAAAGGAGCTTGAGATGAGAGATGAAAGAAGTTAAAGGGGAACCTGAGATGTGTGGTGGCATCAAAGGCAGGAGGGCAGAAACACAGGAAGAAGGCGACATCAATACTCTTTTGTCCTGAGTTGTGTGACTCCCACCCCCGAGGTCCCAGAAGTGAGGCCAGTTCAGCAATAGCACAGCTTAGACCAGAGATCTCCAGACTATGAATAGCTTGGTTTATGGTGCCCCTAGCGTCTCGGTAATTTTTTCAGTGCTCCAAGGCCAAGAGAAACTACAGACAGTTCCATGCATTAAGTATTTAGATCCAAACATTTCAGCAACATCTTTATGCCCTAAAAACTCAGTAGCCATTTGAAAAAATACTACACCTAAATTGAAAGAAAACACTTCATTTGCAATTACTTATGGGATGTGTGTACTTATTGGGCGTTGCATAACTTCTCCAACCTTCTCAAACTGCCATCCTCATTACCTACAAAGAATTTGCTTTTTATCACAGCAACCACAGAAAACCTAGCATTAAAAGAGATGATGTAATTGACAAAAATGTAGCTCAATCCAGTGAGAAATGGTGACTGACCACCAGGCAGAAGTTCTCCCAGTGTCTGACAGAGGTTGAGGCTCCTTCCCCTGCCCTGGGGCACCTTGGCACACAGTCTGGACTCACGGGGTTAGACAGCATGGGCTGGGCTGGAATCCTATCATTGGTAACATTGTTTCTGTGGGGACATTTGTTCTGAAATCCATACAACTTACCTATAAATGAATTTATGGAGCACCACTGGTGTGTGATTTGAGTAACGGCTGGCACTGCCAGGTCTCACTGCTCCATGCTATCAGGAAGTAGTATTACTTAAATAAATGAAATCCAAAGGTAAACCAGACAACGCCTTCAGTCCTCACCCCAACTAAACCTTTTCCAGAATTAGCAAGAACTTCCTTCTCCTTTCTCTGGCCATTCTCTGAATAAGAAAAGAAGTAGTGTAATGGGGGCATAGGAATGAGCTGTCCTGTATGGCAGCCTCCATCTCTAGCAGCTTCCAACACCACACGTGGCCAGCAGCCAGCAGCCAACGTCGCCAATGTCTTTCTGGGTAATCACCAAGGCAGATCCATTAGAGCCTGTAAGGCTTATAATTTTTTAGAGTTTATTAAAGGAGGCAAGGCTTTCTCTGGTACCCAGCTTCAACAAACTACCGAAGAGCCACGCGTGAAGAAACACAGTTGTTACCACTCACTATCCATCTGGGAACAGGAAGATGAGCAGAGTGCTTAGTTTAAGTGTCTGCAGCCATACAAGACTCAGGTTTGAATGTGGGCTCTCCCACTCCTGGGGAGTGACCTTGAGCAAGTTACTTAAAAAATTTGAGCCACAGTTTTATCATCTATAAAATAGGACAATAATATCACAATGATGTTGCAAAGATTAAATAAGATGCAAAAAGGACCTAGCATTGTGTCTGGAACTCAATAAATTTATGGAACATTTAATATTGAACTTACGAATTTATTGAACATAAGAGTTCAATAAATGCTTCCTTTCTATCTATTCTGGCTCTGCAATCTTGGGTGAAACACTCAACCTCTCTGGGTCTCCTTTTTACATATATGTATATGTATGCATGTGTGTATACGTATGTATATGTGTGTTACAAAAAAAGTCGGAAATTGAACTAAACTTTCTTGTAA
>CAUYRT010042024.1:0-35210 GCA_963574885.1 Lepilemur ruficaudatus
TTCCTTCCTTCCTTCCTTCCTTCCTTCCTTCCTTCCTTCCTTCCTTCCTTCCTTCCTTCCTTCTTTCTTGCACCTAAGTTAACAGAAAATAGTAAAAGTAGTTTTAATAGTAACATCCTCATGGACTACAAAAAAGCCTTATCTCTTTGCTGACACCAGCCTCCTTGCTGACTCTGTCATGGCTGGAATAAAATTTTTATGAACTTCGTGCTTGAGGGCTTAATAAACATGAACCACATTGCACGGATGGCTATGCACATACCCTGATTATGTGCACAAGAAAATATTGAGGTCATCAAACCTGTGACTCATGAATGACAGAGGTCTCAACCTCAAGTGGCTACAGCAGCCACGGAAGTGGGCAGAGAGTATAAGACAATAGAAGATGGTGGAGACTGTTGCAAAATGAGAACATATATGCTTTCAAAGGAGACAGCCATTTTTCAATTCTGTAGAATTATTTCCACATGAAAACATACGCCTGGTGCCACCAGTCTTCTGATTTTTTTCCGAGGGAACTTTAAAGCCCAAAAACTTATTTAAACAATCCCTTCTTTTTTAATGTTGACAATAGTTTCAATTAGCTAAAAGTCTGTGTGAGTAAAACGAAGCTCACCTAATTGGTCACATCACCCCACGGATCTCCAGTTCATCACCACTGTATCAGAGTCCATTTAAAAACAGACATGTAAGCAAGGGAGTCTGCATATATTAATTCAGTTTAATCATATCAATTCTTAAACAAAAAATTTCCTCCAAGAGACAATAGTTCACAGTAACTGCAAAGCTTACTCACAACTTTTAAAAATACCAGTCATGCTTAGCATTCAAAGAAGATATTGTAGAATAACTGTAAAAACTTTTACCAGGAACATCAGCTTCTGACTTTAAAAATTACAAATACGGAAGCATTTTGGTATCAGACACAGTAGTTTCGACATTGTCTGTTCATTTGATGAGCTTCTGGAAGTTTGGAAAATTGTACCTCTATAATTGGATAATGCGCTTACTCTAAACTAAACATTTTCAAATGTAGAAAACAAACTAGCAAGCTACACATACAAAGAAAAGCCCTCTAAGACAAGCTCTCCACATGTTGAATGCCAACATATGCACCGTGAATCCTGGAAGACTAGAATTGACACATATACTTGGCCTGAAGTCTTACGCCCCAGGCTCAACAATGGAGTTTGCATTCACCTACACATTAATGACAAACTCTGGGTTAGTATAAGAGAAGCCAGCAAATTCATTCTGGTCCAAGTTCATGATGAAGAGTTTATCAGTGGGAGTCAGTTCCACAGGCTGTCTGGTGAACTCTTTGTCGAAGTTGGAGGTATCTCGCTTGTCTCTCTGCCAAATGGAAAGCAGACACATTAACACAGCATAAGAAGAAGGAAACAGGACCAAGACATGCCAGTTACTGGGAGTCTGATGTCATTTCACGAGCAGAATCAGAAAGAGCCCTGTGTTGGCAATTTTTAGCAGCTGCATTGCATATACTAGCTTTGTATGCTGTCTTCAGGATAGAAAACTTGGTGGACATCTTCTAAGAAAGGAAATAAGTCATTGAATTTCTTTAAGTGTTGCCACAAAGTGGGGTGTGTGTGTGTGTGTGTGTGTGTGTGTGTGTGTTGTATTTTCTTTGGCTTAGAGATGAATTGAATTGGAAACTACTTATTACCATGCTAGTCATTAGGTAGAGTGGCCAGAGAAAACTGCTCAATAGTGACCCCTGTGGCTAGGAGGCCTCTTTCTTTGTCAAGATGAACTTGCACAGCTGCTCTGCTCCCCAGAAGGTGGAATGGCCACGTGGGGAAATCAGATCTCTGCTTAACCAAAGGAGTTGATGACTGTCCACCCCACACTTGCTGGTACAACCCAGGCTTTGAAGGGATACTCAAAAACACACCCACAGATTAGAATTTGGGTCTTCATCAGCCAGAGGTTCTCTCCAAAGATGTTTACAGCACATATCTAGTCAACAGACTACAAAAAACAAAATCCAAAGCTTAAAGTAAGATCTGTAAGGGCAGCCTTAAAAAAACAAAACAGAGCAACTCGATTCTCCTGGTCTGCCTGGCATTTCTCTCTTTTAGTGGGGAGGTAGGGGAGATATTAACCCCAATTTACTAACTCTGGTTTGGAGCAAGTTTTGCCAGGGAACATCAGAGTGTGGGCTGGTAAACAGATCTTCTGTGTGATGCGCTGACTTCTTCAAGGTCCTTGTCAGCCTACCATTTCTTCCCATCCTCACCACACACATCTGGGAGGCAGATAGAGCTGGAGTCCTCATGCCCCCCCGCATTGTTTGACAAATGAGAAAACTGAGGCACAGGCAGGTGTAGTGACTTGCCCAAGACTACGCAGTGGGGTTGTGAGTATTGCCTGACCACGTCACTGCTAAGTGTGCCTCCTCTCAGCCCCTCTGACCAGAGGGGACAGCCTGATGGCTGTTTTATTATGGGACAACCAAGGATAACCCCTGGGATTCACTGGTGCCAGGCAGGCCACCAGGCTGAAGCCAGAGTTGTGTCAGATTATAAAGGGGTCAGTGAGGATTGATTGACTCATTAGAGTTCGGCCAATCACCACACAGGCTTTAACCTTTGATGGTCACTGGCTGATAAGGGTTTCTCATCGCTGGGCTCATTCTCCTTTCACAAGAAGTGCTTCTTTCTGCTGTTCCCCTGAGACAGGTAAAATATCTCTATGGAGCTCCCTACCTACTCTGTGTGGGGATGTGGCAGCGAGGGGGACACACTGTCTCAGCAGCACACTTGGGTACGTGTGGCCAGAGCGGAGCAGGCTAGAGATGCCAATGGAGCTGTTTTCTGGATGGTGGGCCACCTCCTGCCCATCCCGCCCCCTCTGCCTTGCCTTGTCCTGCCTGCTGTGAGCCTGTGCTGTGCTGTGGGAGGTTCCATCCCCCAGGAACTCAGTGTGTTACTGTCTGTGTTCAGAGCAAAGCTCACATGCCTCCTCTTCCTTTAATACTGTCTGTGCATCCCTCTCTCAATCCCTGCAAGTCACACTTTGGCATCCTTTCCATTGTCTTCATTGCACTTACTGCTTTTAGAGAGTGCCTTGTTTACTTATTATTTGTCTTCAAGAGGGCAGAGTCCTTGTCTGTTTCTTCATTATTGTATTTCTAGTGCCAAGAATAGTATCTGGCACACAGTAGGCTGCTCATAATTATTTGTTGAATGAACGAATCTGTGAATGAAGACTTGGCCAAGGAAGAGCCTCCTCACTTTTTCCAACCTATAGTTGCTCCCGAGGCAGGGACCTCAGTCTGAAGCAAAACAATGGAATTTATTCCCATTGGTCTACTGGTCTCCCAAATGGGCCACTGTCCATTTGAGCCCAAGTAGGAACTGAATTTTGTTAGGCGCCTTCAAGGTTTGAGAGCTCCAGGGCTCTGTGTGGGCTAGAAGACAGGTAGATCTGGGGCTAGAAGATAGCCAGCTGCCTTCTTTCAGGTCTCCCCTGGTCTCATCAACCGTATCTGGTCTTCCCTGCCTGTGGGCAGGTAGCGAAAGTTCACTTCCCACCAGCCCCAACTTTGGAAGCCCTTCCCTATTTTTTGTGTTGGTGAAGACTAGTGCTTCACATAGCCACATGGTCCAGACAGGACTTGGCCTTATGGACTTTGTCCTGTGGGCAGATCCCCTTAGAAAATACTCCTGGATCTTACCCTAGAAGTTGGGAAAGAATAGGCCTCTCTGTTGGGATAATTCTTTTGGGGTTGATAACATCTGAAGCCACTTGAGAATAGTAGCATTCATCCAAGGAGGGCTATTAACTCCACTGACCTCCTATTAATCCCCCAAGAAGGTCACTGTGGCCACAGCCCTATGTTTTCTTAGGAGAGCTCTGTTTCTCAGACTTCCCTGCACTGGAAATGTGGATAGAAAAGGAAATGGTAGGAATTCTGACTACTGATTCCTTCCTTCCTTCTCTGACCAATCCTTAGGAAGGTGTGCTAGGGGAACAGAGACTTTGGCTTGAGTATCTATTTCTGCAAACTATTAAACTTTTGAAAAATAATGGCAAGAATTTGGAAAATGTAGAGTGCAGTATACATATATATTATATTTTATCTATCTGTCAATCTTTTTTTTTTTTTTTTGAGACAGAGTCTCGCTCTGTTGTCCGGGCTAGAGTGAGTGCCGTGGCATCAGCCTAGCTCACAGCAACCTCAAACTCCTGGGCTCAAGCCATCCTTCTGCCTCAGCCTCCCAAGTAGCTGGGACTATAGGCATGCGCCACCATGCCCGGCTAATTTTTTTCTATATATTTTTAGTTGGCCAATTAATTTCTTTCTATTTTTAGTAGAGACGGGGGTCTCACTCTTGCTTAGACTGGTTTCGAACTTCTGACCTTGAGCAATCCGCCCGCCTCAGCCTCCCAGAGTGCTAGGATTACAGGCGTGAGCCACGGCACCCAGCTCTATCTATCAATCTTTCTATCCATCCATCCTACATTGTTCTCTAAAGTTGTCTCAGATCATGTGTCAATGGCCCAATGTTTCTGCATGGCTTTTATCTTCCTGAGAGCATGTCCAAGCAAAATGAGAGCATGACCCAAAAGCCAGATGAAGGACCTCAAATAACTTGCCTGTTGGTGGGTATGACTCAGAGATGCCCTGAGTCCCTAGAAAGCAGAGGGAGTCCCAGGCTGAGGATCAGGAAGCCTGGGTTTGTATCCCAGCTGACTGACCTTGGGCAAGTTACTTCCTCTCTTCAGATTGTAGCTTCCCCAATAATAAAATGAGAGAATTTTGCCCCAATTTCCCTTCTTCTCTAACCTCATAAGCTTCTCAGCTAAGACTTCAAGTTGGCTTCACTTTTGGTCTAGATTGCTACCATGGTGGCAGCAGCAGGGATGGTCCCCAAGCCTGAAGCAATTGAAGGGCAGAGAAAGATGACCTACAGGGGATGTTGCCCAAGGAGAAATCCATATCATGATTTTCTTAAAGAGAAGTCTTACTTCAAGGACATTAGTCAAGTTTTCAGTGTTCCCTTGATGGTCTCTCAGAAGCCCTGGAACTTCTGGAAATCACTTGAACTGTGATAGGGCTGCCTGAGAATAGCAGGATGTGGTAGGCAAGGATGAGACCTGCTGTCTTAATCTGCTCAGAAAGAAATGAAGTTTCTCCCACCCAGGGGTTTCCTTGGGCTTCAGGGAGCCCACAAAGCTGCTTGCTAGAAGAATATTTAGTCCAAGCTGGCAGGAGTGGTGATTTTGATAAGAAAGTCAAGAGCCCCATTCATGTTCCCAGACAGCCTCTCAACTTGACTCTGAGGGGAGTGTGGGCTTTCGGGTCCAACATCCTTGGAGGTTCTGGCCAGGGTCATCCCACCCCACTACAGGCCACCAGGAGTCCCTGAATGGTCCACAGGCCCTGCCTCTCTGTCTGGCTGAATACTGGGGCTAAGATTAAGGTCTGGATTTAGTTCTTTTCTCCCGAGTTCCTTCCTTGGGCCCCACTTTGTAGTTTGGGTCCACATTTTTCAACAATATCAGTTTTCCTTGAAATAGCATTTCTTCTTCTTTTCTTTTCGTTCTTTTTTTTTTATTATTGTATCTCGATGCTAGAAGAAAAAGGGCACATAACAGATATCCAGATACAAATGAACATTTCCACAAACATCTTGCAAAACAACAAAGTGAAGAATACAACCATCTTTCTTTCAAGAAATGGCGTCTTTCTCAGAGCACTTAATTGGCTTTCCAAGCCAGCGACAAACCTAGGCAAATCTCATCCCCATAGTCATGGGGCTTCCAGGCTCCAGAACCGTCTTCTTGGCAAAATCAAAGCGGGTCATTGTGGTTAATAACATTTGGACACATATTTTAAAGCATGTGTGACAATGTGACACTTTTTTTTTTTTTTTTTTTTTTTGCATTTGAACAACAACAGAAACAAAACCCCAAAGCAAATAAAGTTTGAAATGTAATGTAGGACCATGGCCCTTTGGAACCTTGCTAGAGTGACCGTGTTCTTTCAGGGAGTGGTGCCAAATGCCCTTTTCCAGTAGTTTGGGGATGAAGGTGACCAGAGACATAGTATCAGAAAGTACAACACTGAGGTAGCACCCAAGCTGGTTGCCTTTTGACCCCCTGAAGTGCTTTTAGATCGAAACTGTCTAGAAGCACACTCTTGGAATTTTAGAACATAGATAATCTTCTTAACTTTGAGTTTAAAAAAATAACTCATAAAATTTTATTTTGAGCATGTTCTTTTCAAGGCTCCGATGCCTCCAGAACAGATTGAATAGAGGGATTCCCTCTAGGCCAAAGCAACCCTATACTTGGATACAAGCCAAGCTCCAGGCCAGGAAGTGGAAGAACACTGCTAGCGTTCGATTATCCATGAATTTTGTAGGAAGGATCTAGATTGGACAGTTGGGGTGAAAACGGCAGTGCAGTAAAAGAGGGGAAGAAAGCAGGCATTTTCTTTCCCCACTGGGTCTACTTAGCTGACATGCTGCGCAAAATAAATTGTAAGAGGACTTCGATAATGTGTTAATTATGCAGCAGCATTTTCCGTACGCCATCTGCATAATCCCATCTCGCAGAGATGCTCCAAACTACCTGAGGACATTTGGGTCCTGAAACACGGTCACTGTAGTCTCATCAGAAAATCAAACATGGATGCAACTTGGCAATGAGAAAAATAAATGTCACCACAATAGCCGTTGAGCTTGAATGACAGAAATGAAGGACGGAGATCTACACATCTACTTAGCTCTTGACTTCAGGTTTTAAAAATTCAGAGTTAACAAAGGAAAATCCTTCGAATTCTGATTGGTCAATATTCCTGATGACTTCCTGGTCAGGAGGTGTTAGGACTGGTGGATGGCGGGTGAAAAATCGGTCGAAGTTTTCAGCATTTCGCCCACACTATGAGAGGGGAAGAAAAGAACTTGTGGTGGGTGGGGAAAAAACAAAAACAAAGAAAAACAAAAACAAAAGCCAAAACAAAACAGAACCTAGCATAATTTGGTGTGATTTTTCTCCAATCTATTCCCTTTAAAAAACTCAGAGAGGTTGTTTCAATGATTAGAAATGAGAGCAACACAAATGCAAAATTCTCATGACCTTTGGTGCATGACCTTGGGCTCCTGACCTTCAGTTGCTGTAGCTCAGGAGCTGCCCCTGGTGTCCTTATGGGCAGTTAGGAGATGTATGGCAAAGGCATGAGATGGCGGGGCCAGCGGCATGTGCGTTTCCCTCCCACCCCACCCCAAGGAGTCAGCCAAGCTCATCTGTTGGGAAAGATGAGATTGAAGTACCTGTGATGCTTCATGGAATGCAAGATGCAAAGTCGTGACCCATTTATACGTCACCTGGGAGATCCCAATATTTATAGCAGCAGATCCCTCAAAGTACTGTCCTCTGGCTCTCAATCCAGGAAGAATAGATGTTTCCAACTCAACACAACATAATTTAAAAACTCCAGTCAGTGGAGAAAGATCCCAACTGCAAAACCTGGTTTGATGCCTGCAATGCTTGGGTAACCACGAGGCTGGTTAGCTGGATCAGTCATTGACCCTTAAGTACAAGGTGCCAGGAGGTGAACTCAGCCATCCTCTCTCCAAATAGGAAGGAAGGGTGTGGGAGGAAATACAAACCAGTGCCTGGGAGGCAATCAGGTTCTAGAGAGAAAACCATAGCATTTCTCATCCATCCTGAGCCCCTGACTGAGGCGCATAACACATGTGTACATGTGTATGTGTGTGCATGCACGCATGCATGAGTGCACACACACGAGCACATGCTAATTCCCACCTACCAAGACGAGACATGTCACTAAATCTGGGGTTCCTCGTTCTTTGATAGCAAAACCCATTTGCACAAAGCTCTAATTGTTTCAAACACAGTGTCTACAGGAGGTAACCACAACCTAATAATATAATAATAGCAGTAGCAATAGTTATGACAACTAACTTTTATTATGCATTTGCCATATGCCAGGTACCCTGGAAAGCTCTTTCCTTGCATTACCTTATTTAACCTTCCCAATGACCCTATGAAGTGAGTATTATTATCAACCCCATTTTATAGATGAGGGAACTGAGGCCAGGGGTATTGTATAGTTTGTTCCAGGTCACACGGCAAATGAATAGCAGAGCTGCAAGGTGAGTTGGGTCCACCTGACATTGGAGCACAGCTCCTGGCTCCATTTCTGCAAGTACAGTGGACAGTGGTGGCGGACTGAATAATGGAGCTGGGCAGGGCAGGGGGCAGTCAGGCATGGCACGATGAGGTCTCTGGTTTGGATGACAGAGAATGTGGTTGTATGAACCACGGAGACAGAGAAAGTGGGAGCTTTTAGAAAGATGGCTATTTCCATTTTGGACATGACAACTTTGAGGGGTCACTGAGAGTCTGGATGAGGAGCAGCGGGAATCAGATTCTGAAGCTCGGGAGAGAAGTCTTGAAAAAAACATTAAGGAAGGAGTAAAGATAATAGTAATAAAAACCACTGAGCACTTTCTACGCAACAAGCATTTGCTAAGTGTTTTTGCATAAACAACCTTTTAAACTCACATAACAACCCTATAAGGTACGTATTTTATTTTCATTTGCCAATGATAAAATTGCCCCTAAAGCTGTCTTAGGAAGGTTGGAGGAGAACCAGGAGAGAGCAGGAGGCAAGCTAAATTCTGAGAGGAATCCAAGGAGAAGGGCATTGTTATCATTGAAATATCTCCAAGAAGTCAAGCAGGAGAGTCACTGAAAATGGGCCATTGCATTTGGCAACTGGGAGGAGGATACTGATGAGGAATGAGGCTGCCACTGAACTTCAGTCGCTGGAAGAGTGATGATGGTTCATTGAGAAAGTCAAGGACTGCAAGCTTCTTTCCAAAGCCTTATCGTTAAGGGAAGCAAAGGAACTTAGCTCCCCAAGAGCTTTGGCCTCCTGCTTTCTTCATATTTGGGTGAGCCCAGGAGTTTGTATTTTGCAAGATATGTATTTGAATCCTGGCAGCACGCTGCCTACTAGCTGTGCCACTCTGGGCAAGTTCCTTAAAGTTCCAGTTTCCTCTTTTGTGAAACAGGGAGAATTCTAATTCCTGTCTTACAGGGGGTTGTGATATGAGGATAGAATGAGATAATGCATGTGACTGGCATAGTGCCTGGCACCAAGTAGGTGCTCAGCGCATCATAGTGGCAAGTAAGGTTCTCGTTTTCTACTCCAGATTCCTACAGATAGCACACGCTTCCTATGCTAGGGTATCTTCCTGGTGTTGAAGTTTTAAATACTGAGGAAATAGCCTTGAATTTGTAAAAGACTCATGTCAGACTTAAAGAGACATATTTGTCATTCCAAGTTAAATTGTTTCAGCTGTTTTGAAATCTTGGCTTCAGGGTCTCAGAGAAAGAGAAGTGACCCTCAGCCACATTGTCAAGACCAGAGGTCTGTTCTGCTGGCCAGTGGGGAAAACTCCCACAAAAGGGTGAACTCTTGGGGTCAACCCAGTGTGGTTTGGATTATCATCCAGATTCATTCCTTCGTTTATTCATTTTCTCATTCAACAAATATTTATTGAGCATCTACTCTGTGCCAGGCCCTGTGCTAGTAGTGCATGGTACAAAACCCATGCGTCATGGAACTTACATTCTACTGGAGAAGAAAGGCAACAAAGAAAAATATAACTGCAAATGTAAATATATATTTTAATGCTAGATGGAGATAAGTGATGTTAAGAAAAATAAAGCCAGGTCAGGGGTTGGAGTAAGGGTGATGCCATTTTCAATAAAGTGAAATGAAGCTCTGAGGAAATGATCTTGGAGCAAGACCTCAGTGAAGTAAGGGAGGTTGCCCTTTGGATGTCTGGAGGAAAAGCATTCTAGGCAGAGGGAACTGTACATGCAAAAGCCCTGAGACAAGAGATTGCTTGGCATAGTCACCAAACACCAATGAGGCCAGTGTGGCCAGAGCAGAGTGATCAAGGAGGAAGGTTTGGAGGGGTTACAGAGGGCACCAGGAGCTAGAGCATGGTCCATGCTGGCCATGCTAGGACAGAGGATTTTCATCTCGAGTTGATGAGAAGCGCTGGAAAATTCTGAGCCCTGAGTGATAGGATCTGACTTATGTTTAACCAGGATCACTAATGCATTGTACAGAACAGGAATGGAAACAGTGAGACCAGTTAGGAGGCTGTTGAAATAATCCCAGTAAGAGATGATGAAGGCTTGGAGGAAGGTGATCGCTGGGGAGACGGAAGGATGCACTTGGATTTGGGGCACATTTTGAATTTAGAGTTGACAAGGTTTGCTGAAGGTATGAGAGGAAGAGAGGAGTTGTTGGTGACCCCAAGATTTTTGGCCTGAGCTCTTTGGCGAGTGGAGACAATAGGAACAGAGCATATTTATGGCGGAATCAGATACTTAGTTTCATTTATGGTAAGTCTGAGATTCCCGCGGAGGTGTCAAGGATGCTGGAGTCCGCTTGGCTGCAGCGTGGGGTTTGTAGAGGACTGGGGAGCTAGACCAGCGGCAGAGACGTGGAGCAGGAGACTCCTGCAATCACCCAGAGGAGAGGATGGTGGCCTGGGTTGTAGAAAAGCGGGTGGAGCAGAAAATACAGAGGGGCAGGTGGCAGGGATGGTCAGTGTGGCCCCTTATAAGGCAGGCCTGTGGGTGTTTTTCTTTGGCTTGGGTGTTGGGACCCAAGCCAGCCAGCGTAGGAAGCACATTAGCTGAGACACAGAGAGTCTTCAGGGACCATTTTTCTTTAAAAACCATCCATTTCCCATCCACACTAGAAGGCTGTTGCTTTGCAGGGGCCTCCCCCGGGGCTGTGATGGGAGACACAGAAACAGCTTCTGGCAGCTCCACGGCCCCTTCCCCCCTCCCGCTCCCCACCACTGCCTAGGAGAACAATGAAATCTTTAAGTGAGATAGCACAGAGGAGATGCAAGAACAGGGGTTAACCAAGGGGGCACGATACACCGGGAGCGTGATTTCCCTGCTAATAAGCAGCTTAGGGGACTGGCAGATCACAGCCTCCCTGTTAAGTGTTTCTGTGTTTTTCAAATGGAGCTGTCACTGCCCATTAGCTTCAGGAGCTCTCCCTAAATGGAGACGTCAGCCCTTGGGAGGCACAGCCGGATCAGCTCCCGCCTGCTGTGTCCTTGGAGAATGGGGCCGCTCGGTGGCTGGGATCTAATTACAAACGCAGCATGGACCACACCTGCCTTCCTGGCTGTCTTGGGTGAACACTTCAGCCTCACTCAGCTACTGAAAGAAAATCCAACCCCCTTGTCATCAGGGTACACCAATGGGGCTCCTGGAACAGGGACGGAGGCTGGAAACCAACTACATTATTTAAATCCCAGGTGCTTCTTCCAGGGTTGAAGAAGGCAGTAAGAATTTTAACTTGTTGAATCATGCTCCTGAATTTAAGATTAGACAGGTTGGAAAGCTTATCTGTGAGCTGTTGCACGTAAGCTCTTTTTTCTCTTCTTCTCTTGTTTCTAATTTCTGTTTCACTGTGTTAATAACAGAGTCGAGTTGTCAAATGTGGAGTTGGCTCAGCCACGGCAGCCATAGGGTCTTTCAAAGATGCTGCTGTTACCTGCCATAGCTCCCCATTGCCCAAAGCCCACGCTCCCTAGCATGACTAACAGGGCCATTCAGGACTAGGCCCAGGTCACCTGGACAACAGCCCACACTCCCACCCCCTGACACACCCTCCAGCTGTACTGAAATAGTTCCAGTTCCTAGAACACGCATGTGCTCTCTCACCTCCAAGTCTTTGTCTCCTCTGCCGGGAACACTCACGCCCACTCTTCCCCCCTTCCCCCAGCTATCTCCTACACATCCTTTCCATCTCCAGAAGAACGTCGCTTCCTCCAGCAGGCTTCTCCTGACCCCTCCTCTATACTCCTGGGTTTACGCCATCAAGACGTAGGATGTTCATCAAAGAATCATTAGAGGAAAAAAAAAATTGGAATCAACTATAGACCAATAGGGAAAAGAGTTAAATAAATAATGATACATCTATTTGATGTATTACCATGCAAAACACTTTTAAAAATTAAAAGAAGATGTAGAAGAATATTAAATGACACAGTTATATATAATTACTAACAATGTGTACAATATGTTCCCATTCTATAAATTATATACACCAATGTACATGCCGTATCTGTACACATTTTATATGTATGCTTATAGAGAGTAGGAGAATTACAGATTGAATTTTCTCCCTTCCCCCTTATGCTTGGTTGTACTTTTTAAAATTTAAATAACAATAGGTCTTGTTAATGTTATTTTATAATAAGAATCTACGAAAGCTGTTTTAAATGAGAGTGCTATTACCATGGAAGAAAGGGGAAAAAATAGAAAGAAAGAGAAGGGGAATATTTAGCCAAATTGGTAAGGCCAGCCTGATGCTGTTTAACATGCTTCATCTGAGTCAAAAACTCTAAGACAAGAGCTCCCAAGTGGCTGCCTTGGTGTGTATTTTGGTGCTAAGGGATGAGGAGGGCTGATATTTGGGTCCTGAACATCCTCTGCCTAGCAGCATACCAGACACTGGAAATACAATGGCGCATAAGAGGATCCCTGTCCTTGTCCTCTTTGAGCTTAGGGTCTAGTAGAGGAGACAGATGCACACACAGGCCACTGCAGGGTACCATGTGACAGATGCTGCCATTGAGCAGAGAGGAGAGGAGTCTACGCAGGGTCAGGGATGCTATGGGGAGGAAGAGACATCTAAGTTGAGTGGTACCCGAAGGAAAGATATTACTTCTTTGGAGGAGGGAAGGAAAGAGTCTAGGGAGGAAATGGAGGGGAAAAGATGGGAGAGACAGGGAGAGGCGCTGGAGAGGAGGATAAAGGCCCATCCCATGCTGCTTGCTGCTTAATCAAGTTTGATAACATGAGGCTAATGGCCCAGGGGAGCTGCCTGCCCAGCCGCCGTCGAGACACCACGGCATCTTCAGAATAACAAGATCAGAAGGTCACAATGAAAAGACATCCAAGCTATATAGCCTAGTCAAAAAGACAAAGAAGACTTTTTTATTTTATTCTTCTAAATGTACACACTCAGTGAAATTCAGGGTCATTTCTATGCCTTCCAGTTCCCCACAGCTGAACACAGGAGGGACCCACCCAGTGAGAACCAGCCAGCTAAGCACGGAGCTAGCTGCACACACATTTGATCACTGTAAAAAGTCATTTGTAGATCAGGGCTTTTCTCCCAAGTAGAGTCAGACAATATTCAGCATGGCCTGGCCTTTTGCAGAAAAATAGAAAGATTAAAGTCTTCTTTTTCTGCTACTGATGAAGGTCCTTTACAATCAGGGATATTTTACCTCTTGTGTTTATTTAAGAGGAAGTCGGCAGGAGAGGGTCTTTTGCATTTGATAGCAAGTTTGTTTTGCTTTGCTTTTGCTTTTTTCAAATGTTTATTTAAAAATAACATGCAACGTTTCGCTTTCCTCCAGCCTCAGTTGAAATGCCACCTCTTCTGAGGGGCTGTTCCGGATCACCTCCAAATGAAGTGGATCCTTCATCCTCTCCTCCAGGTCTTCTCTCTCAGGGCATCCTGGTCATTTCTTTCATAGAAATAAAACATCTGACATATCTCAGACTATAATTGCTTGTTTATTTCTTTGCTTCTCTGTTTATTGTCTACAGTCCCATCTAGACCGTAACCTACATGAGAGGCAAAGTCACATCTGTTTTGCTCACCAATGCACTTCAAAGACCCAGCGCAGGTGCACGATATTATGGAACAGACGAATAATAGTGTATGTTAAGTGCTCACTATAAGCCAGATACTGTGCTAAGTATTTTACAAGCATTATCTCCTTTGGTCCCCACAACAGCTCCAATAAGTCCTTGCTATCCAATGAGGAAACAGGTTTAGAGAGTTTAAGTGTCTGACTATGATTGGATCCTAGATCTGACAAGAGAGTCGGACTCTCCTTTCAGTTTATTGCAGAAATAAACAAGCTATTAAAAAGTACCCAGAAAAATAAGAAAACCCTTTGTAATTCCATCACCCCAATCTTTATTATGGTAACACCTTGGTCTGTGTCCTGGATGAATAGACAGATGGATGCTTTTTATTCATTAAACAAATGTGGAATCAGTACTTTATTCTTTTGCTTACTTTTAGAAAGAAACTAGATAAAATGCATTTTACGCATTTTATCATGTCAACAACATATCATTTTTTTTCCCTTATCTGTTCTTCACCATTCATCCTAAACCCACATTGCTGGCTTCAAACAAACTTGCCCTCAAATAGTAATTATCCCTTCTATTTGCCTATGTTTTTATAGCTTTGATTCCCACAAGTCTGTGAGACAGGCAGGGAAAGGATTATCTCCACCTAACAGATAATTTGAGAAGTTAACAACTTGTTCTGGGTCATATGGAGTTGAGTAGGAGAGCCAAGATCCAGAGCCTATTTGTTCAATTCCAAAGTTCACTGGCTTTCCACTATACCCTACTGCCTCATAATATATATCTGACTGTGGGGCATGGACTTAAAAGCTAAGTTGACTTGGGTACCAATCCTGGCTCCATCAGTTCCCAGTTATACAACCCATAAACAAGTTAGCTACGTTCCCTAAGCTCAAATTTTCTATTATTGTCACGTGGACCTCAGGGACCTACCTTTTAGGGTCCATGTGTATTTGATGAATGCACATCAAATACTTGACATGGTAGCTGGTAGCTGCCGCTGAGGGCTGACTGACCCAGTCCTGCCCAGTGAGCAAGTCTGACAGATGTGGCTTGGCTCTGGCTTGAGAGAGGTCCTGCAGGCTGTGCCAAACCCCAACCCACCTCAGGATTTTCCCATTCCAATTACAAGCATAATGAGGACCTGCCACCTAAGACAGGAAACAAAAACCTTCTCACCAAGGCTGGTGAGTTATAGGAGGGAGCTACAAGATGGCATTTTGTGGTGGTTTTGAAGAAACTCCACTTGTAAATAAACAAGAAATAAGCTTTTTCCTTCCCTATCTGGGTCATAGGCAGGTCTTGACCCTCCAAATTTTACTGTCATCAGAAGTCCTAATGGAATCAGAATTTCTACAGGGAGTGACTATGAAGGCAGGAGGAAAACCATTGTATGTGGTGCTGCAGTTTGAATGGGTCCTCCAAATTTCATATGTTAGAAGCTGAATCCTCCATGCAATGAGTGTTGGGAGGTAGGACCTCTAAGAGGTGATTAGGTCATGAAAGCTTAATGCTTCTATCTCAGGAGTGAGTTCCTGATGAAAGGGGTGAGTTTGGTCCCCTTCCCACACCTTGTGCATGCACACACACACACACACACACACACACACACACTCTTGCCCTTCTACCTTCTGCCGTGGGAAGATGCAGCAAGAAGGCTCTCCCCAGAGATAGATGCCTCACCCTTGGACTTCCCAGCCTCTAGAACTATGAGAATTAAATTTTTTTCTTATAAATCACTCAGTGATTATAAATACCCAGTCTGCTATTCTGCTATAGCAACATAAAATAGACTAAGACAGCAAGTGGTTGAGGAACTTCTCTTGGCCCAGCAACCTGCCAATTCCAACCATCTAAGAGAGTCCGGTTGATCTGCAGTTTAAATGGGTTCTCCATGGGCGGGTGGATAGATGGAAAGAGAGATAAACAGACAGACTCCAGGCTATGTGTCCTAAATGGCTCTTGGCTATTTGTTACTCAGTATATAAACGTAGCCTAATATTTTTATTAAGATTTCTGCAAACTCCTCACTCTGGATACCACAAATGAACAACCTGAGAAGGGAAACGTCTGCTCCTTAATGAGCCTGTTCTGAGCGTCTCATTTCAGATGCTGCCATGCCAGGCTTCCAGAGGTTAGTCAATGTCTGCTGTCTTTGTCAGCCTCGAAATCAAAGCCTTAAGGAACAAGCAAGATTTGCATCTTTTAAAACCCTGCCAGGGGATTATAAAAGGTGTGAATATGCTACTTGTTTGTTGCAGTATTTTAAAATAAAGTCTAAATCATTTGAATTGTAAGAATACTCCGTCCTTTTCTATTATGTAACAGATACCATTGGATGGCGTTATCATGGCTCTCTCCTGTTAGTGCAACCACAAGCCTTACCAGTGGCTCCAATAATAATAATAATCTAATAATCTTTTTTTTCAAGTATCTTAGGCAGTGCAGAGTCCAGGTTTCAAGTCCTGACTCTGCCACCTTCTAGTTGCTAGACCTTGAGAAAATGCCTTAACCTCTGCAAACTCTATTCCCTCATCTGAAAGATGGTGATAATGACACCTACCTCATAGGGTTGTGAGAATTAAATGAGGTAATGCATGGAAGGTACTTAAAATAGTGCCTAGCACAGACAAGAACTCAATACTTTTTCCAATATATTTGAATAGTAAAGGTTTTATGAGAATTATTTTAAATCACAATTTTCTAAAAGGTATTGTTCTCCTGAATGCTTAGTACTTTGGGAGAGTCAGATGCTATGCTTAAATAAGTCATATTGAGTAAAAGTTAGATCCCTTTCATAAGCCTTGAATTTGGAGTTTTAATAGCAAACATACAAAGGTTACATTTTCTGGCTTCAATTCAGAAATGTCAGCACATCAAACACACACATTCAGACACACACACACAGAGCCACTTACTCATACGGTGTAAAGGGCAATTGGGTTTGGAGGAGAATGTCACATGAACAGAATTGCAGCTCATTAACGCAGTACTTGAAGCTTTTGACCTCAGCTATATAAACAATGTTTTCAGATGACAGAATTGCCAAGAAACCAAGTCCTCTGAGCATGATTTAGTTTCTGAAGCAGTTCAGCATTGAGACTCTCAGAGGATATGGGCAATGGAATGTGATTGGATAACCTCTGTAGTATTTTGGAAATGATATTAAAGTAGAATGGGTCAAGCGGCTTTGCTTTCATAGTTTGCAAGATTTTCAGGCATTCCAGATGTATAGATGCCTCAAAAGTATGGGGCTTTATGTAAAGTGAAGATAAGAATAGGTAACAAGAGCAGAAATGACTGGAATCAGTCTATCCCACAGGTGGGCTTGAGCGTGTGAGGCCTGACACACAGGGCAGGATAGAAGGAAGGGGGTAGTGGGTGTGCTGGTCATGTGTAGATAAAACTGGATGGTTGCTCATGAGACAATGCAAAGAAGTCAGGGCTACTTCTCATCTAGCTGTACTCTTCAACTCCTGCCCAGAGAGAACAGATGGTAAGATGTATCATATTTTAGAATAATTGATGATTAGATTGACCATATTTTAGAACAATTGACAATCTGATTGCTCATATTTTAAAAGAGTAATAGAGCCATGTTTACTAGCAGGCAGATCGCTGTACACACACTCTAGTGCTTAAGACTCCATGGACTCTAATGAAGCCTAATTAGCTTTCTCTCTCTTCAACTTGTTGCTTCTATGCTGCTAGCTGGGTAGTCTAATCCAAGGTCATCTTAGGCAGCTGGAGCCTGGAGCCCCGGGTTCATGCCTCTGCCCAGTCTTCACAGTGAGCCTTCCATTAGGTGTTCAGATACCACTGGAAACCCCTCAGAGGAACGGTGACAGGACTTCACGAAGGCAATATATGACAATACAGGAATGCTATCAAAATCTCCATCTCAGGCATTTTAGTTTAAACATATTACACCAGCATATCTTGCATTGTGACATTATAGCCATATGTACTACAAATTCTGCAATAAGACATGCTCGCCTATGGCATAGACTCAATGCACCCTCTGCTACAGCACAGTGAAATTCTAAGCTGGATTGCCCAGATGCAAGGGAACTCCCTGGTCACAGCCCTCAGCACCTGAAATCTGCCATATCCTTTACACTGACAGGAGAAAACCCAGCGCAGTGCACAACCATGACCTGCTTTCTGCCCCACAAGCCGGCACTCTGAACTACAGAAGCTTTCCTGACAACCTATTTCTTTGGTTCATCCTTCTCCTACCGAGCCCAGACTCTTGGCTACCATGTTTTATACTCGAGGAGCAATTATGTGGAAGTCTGAAGGGAGGCATGCTCACTCACTCCTTCATGCCCCTGTGGGGCAATTATTGAGTGTCCACAAGGTGCCGGGAACTGGGGAGGGGCAGGGGATGCCAAAATGAGCACAACCTGGGGCTCTCAAACAACTCCATCCTGTCCAAGTCCCCATCACCTCTTGCCTGGATTATTGTAAGAGCCTCACTACCAGTCTCCCCAGTGTCACCCTTGCCCCTACGGAAGTCAGAGTGATTCTTTTAAAACCCAAAGTCAGATTAGGCTATTTTTTTTTTTTTTTTGGCTCATGAGTTGGAGTAAATGCCAAGGTTCCTGCAGTGGCCTGCACCATCTCTGCCTCTCATGGCCTTCCTGATCCCACCTCTCTCACTTACCCCCTCAGCTCAGACACCTGGACTCTTTGCTGTCCCTTGAACATGCAGGCAAGCTCCTGCCTCAGGGCCTTTGCACCTGACACTACCACCTGAACTGCCTTCCCCTCCCACCCAGATACACACATGGCTCCCTTCCTCCCTCACCTTCTTCCTACATTTGCTGAAATGTCATATTCTCCGAAGCTTTCCATCTGCTCTATTGAAAACTGACCTCTCACTAGTTTCCTCAATAATGTTTATCGGCTTCTAACACATTGAATATTTCACTTGTTTCTATGTTTATTATTTTCCCTACTCTCTCTAGAACATAAGCTTATGGAATGGAATAAAAATTTTCATTATTTTTATTGCTGTGTCCCCAGCACCTAGAACAGCATCACACAGGACCATCCACTGGGTGGAGGACTCAGCACCCGACGGCATCCCCACTGCAGGACAGAGCCAGCACACACCTCTCCCCAATCCTATGCTCCAGCACACACTCAGTGACACACTCTGCCCTTCAGAACGCAAACTACTACCTCCCTCCGACCACGTGCTGACCCACAACAGCCTGCTGCGTGTGTGCCCTGAACCACATTCCCCCAGAACATTCTGTACTCATCCTCACACACCCCTTCAGTACAGCCCTCACTACACAGGATCCACATCCTGCACACACTACACTGACCCCCACAGGGTCTTCCAGGCAACTCACCGCCTGCTGCATGAGACAACACCATGTTCTAGATCTGGCTACACAAAGTGGAGTCCGTGGTCCAGCAGCATCCGATCACCTGGGAGCTTCTGAGAAATGCAGAATCTTGGGCCCAACCCCAGCCTGGCTGTATCAGAATCCGCATTTTAATCAGATACCCAGATGACTCATGTGTGCACATTAAAGTTTAAGATGCCCCATTAAGCTACATCGTGGCACTGGACCGCGATGCAAGGTTACATTGCAGGAACTACAGCCCTCTCTACCCAAAGTCCAACGATTCCGTGCATGGCATCTTCAGATCCTTCACCAGCATCCTCTCCCAACGCACCCTGCACAACCACACGATGCCATGACAGCTTGCAATCCAGCAGCCAAATTATAGCCCTTTATAAATAGGGTAGTAACGCACACAACAACCAATTTATTTGAGACACCCCGCTGTACATAAGAAAAACACCCCACACTCTAATGTATATCCCTAAAGAACGCCTTATGTTCCACAGCACAGTGTATTATGATGTCCTGTTTTAGGGCCACTCATTTATTCATTCATTCATTCAGTAAAAATTCTCAACTACGTATTACGTGCTAAACCTTATGCTAGGCATTGGAATTTAACACTGAGAAAGTCACAATCTAATAGTCTAGTCACACCGACAGACGTTATATTGATCATGTAATTACAACAACCTGTGATGAGTTTGCTGATAGCATAGTAGAAGTACTCAGGGATCACGAAGAACCTCCCTGAGTGGGTGACGTTCTACGGATTCAGTGAGGGGAAAGGGACAAGTGAGCAAAGCAAGAAAAGACACGGCATGTTTGAGGATCTGAAAGAATCCCAGTCATGCTGGTTCTTGGAGGCAGGAGCTAAAGCTGGGAGGGGACAGAGGCCCGGCCTTGGAAGACCTCAAAAAAAAAAAAAACAAAACCCATATCTGCCAAGGAGCAACAGACACTCCTGGGGCAACAGAGAGCTATCTAGCGAGTTTTAAGCAAAAGAGTGACACAACCAGATGCACAGTTAAAAAAAAATTACTCTTGTATCCTGCAACAATACACCGAAGCTAGTGTATTTCAGTACAGTTTCAAACAATACTCTCCCAACAGCTCCTTGCCACAATAAAAGATGGTGCTGAGAACAACTTACAAAACCCATTTAAAGTTATTCTAATGAACCTCCAATAATAGCACCCTTCACTAATGTTTGAATATAATCCTCTGTTATTGCTCCTTGTTTTTTCTCTCGCCGCACTCTGTTTAATAGCATGCATGAATCAGGAACAGTGACGGGTACATGCATGCCTTTTAACATCCCACAGGGCACATGGAACGCTGCACACTCTCGCCACGGGCCTTCCGGGAGTGGCAGACAGTTAAGCAGGGGTGGGGAAGGAGAAATATAAAATCCTAGGATGTGGGCTGGGGAGCTCTACCGCCCGCATCTGCAATGTAAAAAGCATACCAGCGGGTAGACCCAAATGCGAGGGGGGTGTCTCATTTATTGCTATTTCTAATTCAGTCTAAGGAGATCAAGGGCAGGGCTTGTTTCCTCTTAGAGCTGGTGGCACAACGCCTTGAAGTATATAGCCCAGTCCAGTCAATGTACTTTGAAAGTCATTCTTAAACCCACATGAGGGGATTCAAGACATTGATCAGCTTGAAATCCTACCAAATGCAGAAGAGTTGAAGCTGCTTATTGATAATTAACCAATTATCGTGATCTTTTTATATTTTCAAAGATAACAACAGCTACTTTTTCCTGAGCACTTTCTGTGAGGCAGACACAGAGCTAGGCCTTTTATGTTCATTACTGCTTAGCAGGGATATCGAAATATTTAACCATTCAGAATGGATGTCGGTTGTAAATAACCAATACTAAGGGGAACTGGCTAAATGTCAACCTGACTTTGACTCACTCATCACTCCCCTAGAGGTTATAAACTAACAGTTCACTGGCCGCATGTGGGTCATGGGTATGTTTTATTTGCCCTGAATGGTGTTTGGTTAACAATTTGTTGCTGATATATCAAAAAAGAGTGAGGTTTCATTTAAAAATCCTGATTTCTCATGCAAACCAGGAAGATGGAGCCATGCTGAGGCTGCTTCCTGCAGGGCAGGCCCCCTGGAGGTGGGTACCAGCTGAGCCTGGTAGCAGCCTCCCGCTCTGCAGGCTGCCTCTGTCTCCACCGCTCCCTCTCTTCCACCTTACCAGCCCTCTTCTCTCATCCACATTACCTGCCTGGCCTCTGTAGGCACCTGAGGCTGCTATCTGTTCCAGAAGCCACCAACCCATGCCCTGACCAGAAAGAGGACCAGTGTCTCCCACTTACAGAGATGTTACCTCCCTCTGGCCTCTGTCTAGCTTCCCTGCCTAAGCTTTTAACCTTAAACTCCACAGCAGCGATTCTCAACCTTGAGCACACATCAGGTCACCTGGAGGCCTTGCTAAACACAGAACACTGGGCCCCAGCCCCAGAGATTTTGGTTCTGTAGATCTGGAGCGGGGCTTGAGAACTTCATTCCTGAAGTTCCCAGGTGATGTTCATTCTGCTGGCCTAGGGACCACACTCTGAAAACTGCTGCTCTACAACCATAGAATGAACCTCACGTGCCCACGGGGTTCCACGCTGGTGGAGATGGGAGCATTTTGCATCCTTCCTCTGGCCAAGTGAAAAAAGGAGGGCTCACATTTTGAGACCTCATCAATAGCCCCACAAAAACCCAAATGAGTTGTGTGTCCCACCTCCAAGTTTCCAGTTTCCTGAACAAAGAGCCCATTCTTTGCATCCAGGTTAGCTTTTGATCTTTTTCCAAATGGCCCAAGGAAATTGGCAATACTGCCTATGACACACTCAGGGCCCTCCCCAACCCCGAGTGTACATGCAGACATTAGCTTAAGGAACAGCTTCAGCAGGAGTCAACACTGTTCTGCCCCTCAAAGACCCTGCACCTGACACATTAATTAACGTTTGACACCGCTAACAAAAACAATGATAAAGTCTCCCTGAGGCCTATTACGTACCAGGCACGTACTGAGCACATCATGCATCGTAATGATCCTCTGATGTTGGCACTATTATCATCGCTGTATTATAGATGACAAAACAGTGGATCAGAGAGGGAAACTGACTAGTCCAAATTCACCAGCTCTAGAATAATCAAGAGACTGACTCACTGCATTTACTGAGGGCCTGACACTGTTAGGAATATCGTGCTCAATCCTGTGTCTGTATTTTAAGATGGATGTAGATGTTTTGGAGAATAAGTACCTCAAAGTGATGTCATATGGGACACGCTTGCAGGAAGGGGCGGGAAGGATTTAACCTGGAAATCGTAGGGTTCTAGAGTACAAGCCAGCAACTGCAAATGTCTGAAGGATGCTCTAGAGAGAGAGAGGCTCTAGTAGCAGTTCTGAGGAGGCTGATTTGATATCAATATATAAGTTGGCAATAATTAGAAGGGCCACAAAGTGGAACTGGCTGCCTCTAATGGACCTGGCTTCCCAACACCAAGGGGAATACAAAGAGAAACAGGGCTCATCAAGAATGCTGTAGAGCCGGGCGTGGTGGCTCACGCCTGTAATCCTAGCACTCTGGGAGGCCAAGGCGGGAGGATTGCTTGAGCTCAGGAGTTTGAGAGCAGCCTGAGCAAGAGCAAGAGCCTGTCTCTACTATAAACAGAAAGAAATTAGCCAAACAGCTAAAAATAGAAAAAATAAGCTAGGCACGGTGGCACGTGCCTGTAGTCCCAGCTACTTGGGAGGCTAAGGCAAGAGGATAGCCTGAGCCCAGGAGTTTGAGGTTGCTGTGAGCCAGGCTGACACCATGGCACTCTAGCCTGGGCAACAGAGTGAGACTTTGTCTCAAAAAAAAAAAAAAAAAGAATGCTGTAGAGTTGAGAGTCTAACCATTTGGAATGAGAAAAAGGTGCAGCACTATGGAGACGTCACCTGTGGGACTTTCTTAAACTCCATGCCCTTTGCCCCTGAGCATTCTGGTGGCCTCCAATACAGTCAGAATGCCTGCGGTTTGGAACCTCACTTTCATCACATGCTGGCTGAGTGACCTTGGACAGAGCACTTAACCTCTCTGGGCCTCCACTTCCTCTTCCATAACATGAAATAATATTATAGCACCTGCAATCACAGGCTGCTGTGAGGATTTAATTAGATGCTGTGTGTGAAGTGCTTAATATGGTGCCTGGCACTTCACTGCTTAAGAAATTAATAACAATAATAGGATCAAAATAACCACCATTATCATCATCTTCACCTTAACAAAGAGCCCCTTACAACTTGAGGCTTCAATGATAAGGTTTATGTTCACTTTTCAGCCACAGTCGGTGGTTTCACAACTCATAATCAAGTCACCAGGTCTGCCCTCTACTTAATTTAACAAAGAAATATCCTCCCAGCAGAATCACAGTTCTGATTAATTCAGGTGCAAACTCCTGCACCCCGATGCTGACAAAGAATTTCTGCTAAGTCTTTGGGGATAGCAAACCCTCCTATGGGCACATGGACCGTGGGGAATGCGGGATGTTTATTCTTGCATTATGAAAGTTATTTCAAAGCCATATCTACACCTAAAGCCTGCAAGAGGTCTACAGTTCAAGAGCATGTCAGCCTCTGCTTCTCGTTCTGTTTTGCCTTGGGTGGGAGCTGGCTGGTGAACTGCCGTCTTATTCACTGACTCAGACGTAGTGTATGTTTCAGAATTAAATTTAAATACTGTTGAGATAAACAACATGACCTTTTCAATGTCAGTATGAAGAGAAAATGACACAGTTGAACCAAGGAAAGGAGGAGGGCAAAACTAGATTCTTTATCACAGTTCAAAAATGGATGTGAACCCTGCTCACCAAAGAACCATTCCCCAAAAGTTGTCAGCTAAGAGAGTTAAAATAATTGAATCAATAAAACAAAAACTCAATATCAATTGTCTTTTCCGTATGTATAGAGGCCGGGCTGTGCAAATGGAAATCTCCATTTTTGTACCCAGTGACTTTGTGCATTAATGTGAGCCCAAACAGACAAGTTCAAGTAGAAACATTGACGTCCACCCCCGCCAGAGAGTATTCCAAGTACACACAGCGGGCACGGGAAAGAAGACGTGTACAAGTACCCGACGGTCAGAGAGAACAGTTTACTTACAGCTTTCGGCTTATACGGGGGCTGAATCTCTTTGCGTTCAAGTTTCTCCCAATCAATATACCGGAAAAATGCGTGTTCTTTGATGTCACGTTCACCTTCAGGCCCGCAACCCAGACGTTTGCCCGGGTGTTTGGTCATCAGCTTCAAGAGAGAAGAACGTTGAATTGAACAAGTTTCAGAAGAGGACATGAGATGCACTCAGAAATTATTGCTCCAATGAATTAGGGAAGGAAGCCCAATGAAGAATCTCAACTAATTCTTATGTTTTGCTTTTTGTCCCAGCAATGAATTCCAGCCAGGACTTTGCAGCAGATAACCTGACGACAGTGCCTGCTGCTAGGGGAGGGGGATTTGGTTTAGTTGGTTGAAACAAAGCCTGAATGTGGCCCTGAATCTCAAGTTAGAAATGCCACCTGATCCATTTGGGTTCACGAATGAGTTTTATGCAATTATCGGTGCATTTAAAACTGATTGAAAATAAGTTTCAATATCTTGAAACTCCCTGTCTCCTACCACGAGAAAACTGGAGTTTGACCAAGGCAAAGCCACATTCAATCATATACTATTTGCATTTCTCAGTAAAGCGCTTGCAAAAATGACACAACAGGAGAAAAAATATTAGTCAAATGGGCCCAAGTTTCAAGTAATTACTTTCTGAAAGCTCATTAAATAGTCAAAACCTAGCCCAGCTCATTTCCCTTGTATCGCACATTACACTAAACTCCGCTGAGGTTTCTTTGGTGTTCCGTTTAAATTACTTAATTATCAAAACCTTCCATCTTTGGGTCTCTGAGCCACTGCTAAATAACAAGATGAATAGATGCTCTGAGATGAAACCAGACAGGCTTCCTCTTGTAAATGAATCCAAAGCAGCATGAAAATATCTCTGATCTCAAGACTTCAGCAAATGCACAGAGAGTAAAGACGGAGGGGTTGGTGATTAAAAAAGAAAAAGAAGAACACACAAGTCCAAGAGGCTTCCCAGAGTTGACTTGACATCAAGTAGGCCATGACGTTAGAATCCTTAGATTTTTGCCCAGGACTTGTTGATTATGGCGAAGGAATGAACCCAGAGATTCACACCTACACTGTTGGACATTCGGTTCAGCCTGTTTCCTGCTTACAAGATAATCTGTGGTCACGCACACAACCACCTACTGGCCATATATGCTTTATCTTCCGTGGGAAAAACTAAGTGGGTGCTTAGGTTTTAAGCTACTTCTTTATTTCTATGTAAGATCGGACCCAATTAGGTGAGTATATTATTACTCCCACTTGAATGAAAAGGCAGTGGACACTCAGAGGGGCTAAACAACCACAAGGACCCACTGAAATTGTAAGTGGCAGATATGGTAAGAGCTGGGATTGGATCACACCTCTGCCTAACTCCAAAACTTGGGCTTTTAAGACAAATGTGAGTACACTTCTCATGTGGTTTCCCCAGGGATAATTGTGGCCAAGCCTTGATATTTGTGTAGGATTAGGATGGAAGGACAGACAGGGCAATGAGGTCTTGGTTAGCACAGACAATAGTATCAATAATGGCTTCTGTGTACTGAGCATTGAGAGCATCACACGTGTTCAGGCTCCGTGCTAAAGGCTTCCCAGCCATCACCCATTACTCTTTAACCTTTACAGAAATACTGTGAGGCCTCAGCAACTATTACCCTCATTTTCCAGATAAAGAATCTGGGCCCAGAGAAGTAAAGTCATTTGTCTAAGGTCACACAGCTAAGGATCAGAGCCAGGCTTTGAATGGATCTGCCGGACCCCAAACTCTTGTAGTTCTGTGCTATTCGGTCCCTGGTGATTTCACTCTAATGTGCTGACAATTTGGGCTTCTGTCTGCTTCGAGCTTGTTCAAAGTGGGAATGACGATCTGAGCAAAGTTTAACTAATTTTTTTAACGGTAGAAAATGGGGTCTTTAATGGACATACAAAGGGCACCACTTCAATTGAAAGACAACTGTTTTCAAAAGCCTCGCTCAATTTCTGTCTGAGCAAGAGGATGCCAAGCAAAGAAAAGCCACTGCAGCAACATCAAGCACTAATTCGGAGTCTCTGCCCAGTTCCCGCACTCTGCTCTGATGTGCCTGAAGCCATGTAGACAGCTGGATTTAATCACTGTTCCAATCTCTGGTCACCTCCCAGACACAGCCCCTGGGGCCCACTGTTCGGGAGGAGGCATGTGGCTGTTCGTTTCGGCATCACCCTTCTTTGGGGCATCGTCTTTGAAGAAAGAACCCACACTGGACTCATACCACTCAACTCAAAAAGGTCCCCAAACCCAAAAGTAAGGAAGTCACCCCAGTTAATCCTGAAGGTTATGGGTCCTGAATTAATAGAAAACTGCTCTACCAGGGAAACTGCTAATTGGAGCTGAAGCTGAATGCAGCTGACCTGGAAAATCCTCTCTCCTCCATGACCCACTTACAACTCCCAGCTGTCCAGGCAGGGCAGGGGAAGGGGAAGACCCTGAGCATGTATTGAACACCTACTGTGCGCCAACACCATGCAAAGAGCCCATTTAATGCTCTCAAAAATAAGTATATAAATACTGTTCCATGAGTATTGTCGTTATTATTTTTAAAATAAAGAAACAGAAGCCTGGAGATACAAAGGAACTTGCTTAAGACTCTGCACCTGGGAAGTCGAAGGGTCTGCAAAGGGGTTTGCAGAGAGTCTCTTGATCTCCCCAAACCCCCACTTACAAGTTTCTATTGCAGGGCATGCAAACTCAAATGCCAAGAGGAGCCTGGCACATGGTGTTGTAGGGCCAACATTTGCAATAGTAAGAGTAACCTCCAAGGGTTTGGGAGTGGAGTGCCGAGCTCTGTTCTAAGTGACTTGCAGGTAGTCACTCATTTAATCATCCAAGAACTCTCCACGTAGTGTTATTATTATCCCCAATCTGCAGGTGAGGTCAACTTCCTAAGAATACCAGGACAAGGACCTGAACTCAGATGGAATGGGACCAGACAAGGATTTCTGCAAATTAAAGAGGGCAGTGGTTTCAATCCAGTTGACTGATACTTTGCAGAAATGACAGGCCAACGTGGCAAAGGTCTAATTTTTCAATAGAAACTGGAAAGCTGAATGTTTATGGGAAATCCCCTGATCTTTACATGTTGGCAACGATTAAACAAACCAAAAGCTCAGTGTGTGACTCTTCTTGCAACTATCCTCTCCCTTCAACAGAATGTCCACAGCAGTCTGCAAGGGTCTCGGTCTGTGCTCTTTTTTCCTACCGGCTTTGCCTAAGCTCCTAATAAACCTCTGGGTCTCCACTCTCTGTTCCTCATTTTTTTCTCTCCCTGCTTCACACCCTCAAAGAAAATATTCTCAAGCAATTCACTTAAGATGTTAAAGACTGAGACTAATTCGCACGTGGTTTTCCCAGGGGGATTTGCATCTTAACCTATGTAGCTGAGACACAAAGCTTAGGTGATTCACTGAGAGTGGGAATTTAGGCAGTGTGACTAGGCTTTCAGGCTGAGAAGTTGGCCCAGCTATTACGAATTGAGCCAAGCCACAGGCTGGTCTGTGTGAGTGTTCTAGCTTTTCCTTGCCCCAAGCCAGCTCATACGGCATCTTGATCAGGGTTAGAAAGAGTAGGACTGGGTAGGGCATGGGAAAGTTGCAAACACCCCCACAGATCTAGGCCTGGCAGCCCTGATTTATTCAAACACACAGGTGGGAGCCCACTGTGAAGGCACAGCCAAGTTCTAACCTTGAGAACTTGCCTGCTCTACCGGTCGGAGGAAGAGCAAATATCTTATAAAGGCAGCATCCTTGGACCACGTTCTCTGGGAGTCTCATAACGTTGCTTTCACACTTCCCTCAGAGTTGAAAAATTACTTCCTTTGGACAATATGCTTAAAGGCAGTGATTTTCAAGACACATGGGAATTTTTCAAAACACTGATGCCCAGACTTAATTTCTGGGATGAGGCTGAGCGCTTCAGGTCATTCTGATGGCTCCAGAGGTGAGGACCATTGATCTTGAGGGTCTCACACAGATGACCATAAGCATTCCTGCCCAGTGCAATATGCATAACGATCCTTACTGGTAAACATATGTACTGCTTTCTTCACAGGTACAATTTGCATGAACGGCAGGTGTATAAATGTGCACGCCCTCATAGCCATTTGTGTGTGTGTTGGTGGCAGTGGGAGGAGAGTGGGGGTTTGGAGACACTGCACTTGAGTCAGCTTATCTAGAGAATCCCTTTCATTCAATACCGCCTGACATTTTCTTAGAACAAAAGTCACACACTCTTAGTATTAACTAAACACATATGCGGCAGAGCAGGGCAAGGGGGCCCAAACAGTGCCAAAGACCTCTTGTGCCCCTTCCCATGGGTTCTAGCTCTTTGACAAAGTCTCTGTGCTCTCTTCCTCATTCGTTTGCTGAGCATTGCCCTGTGCTGGGCTAGATGCTGGAGGCCAGCCAGCAGCAAGATGCCATTGCAGCCAGGCCTCTGTGGCACTTTTGTACAAATTAGAAAAAAGCTCTCCTTCTTCCAGGAGGTAGCATTTCCATACCAGGGCCCTTGTGTTGGCAAATGGAGTTCCATCTCTGTTGCCCCTAGTGGGGCGTCCCTGTGCAGGGCACAAGCTGCACCCCTGTATGTGGTGGCCATGAACTTTCAGAGACTTACCCCTTTGCAGATGGCCACAGCCTCCTTGGACATGGACTTCGGATAAGCCACATTGTGTTCCATGATGGACTGGAAGAGTTCATCCTCATCTTCTCCTTCAAAGGGTGCCTGTGGGACAGGGTAGGGCGGGAGGAGAAGGATCCCTGCCTGAACCCTCCCCAACCCCCAGCCCAGTAGCTCCCAACCAGCAGACTCTCCTCCCCGGGGTCCACAGCAAGGCCACACTCCAGGGCTTTCCAGGAGAAGATGAGGAAAAATGGCCAACAGACTTGGATAACCCCAAAGCCAGAAAAGTCACAGAGGTTCAGAATTATGAGCTCTTACCAAGCTGACACATTCTTCTAAAGACACTATGCAGATGGAGGTAGGGGAGGATTTTTCTTACAGATCACTTAAAATTCAATTACCTGCCCAGCCAACATTTCATACAGCAGGACTCCAAATGCCCACCAGTCCACGGACTTCCCATAGGGCTGATAAGCAATTATCTGGAAAACAGAAGGCAACCCATCAGAGAGACTGGCAGTTTGTGTCATGGCTGGAGACCGAATCCGTACTTCTTTTACAAGAGGGGTGGACCTTCCCTGGGTGAGGCGGTAGACGGGGGGTTCTTTGGCATGAGTCGCCTGCCTGTTGTGAAAGATTATAATGGCTGCGACAGAACCAGATGCAGGCCAGTGTCTCAAAGGGTGGACAGGATGTCCAGTGCCCTCCTGAGCTAGGTCTTCGCATTAGCTACTCAGGGAATGCCAGAGGTAACCGCCTGTAGCCAGGAAAACACCCGTGATGGCACATTGCCTTTCTGAAGCACTGAGTATGGTGTGTTATTTTTTTTTTAAATTTCAAAACAGCGAGTGTGGCATTTTTATGAGGAAAAACTGTCTTTACTTCTCATTGTAAAAGTAATTACATTTACACAATAATGTGAATATACTTAACACTACTCAACTGTACACTTAGAAATAGTTAAAATGGTAAATTTTATGTGATTTTTTTTTAACCACAATAAAAAACAAAAAGCTTATAAGGGTAAAAACATTTGTTACTATTTTATTATTTATTTATCGTACATAGATAAGCAAAGAGAATAAAGTGAAAATCACTCATAATCCTTTATCGAGAGAACAATTATGACTAATATTTGGTTTATTTTCTTCTAGACTGTTTTTTATAAATACATATTAAACTCTGTGTATATGTGCGTGAGTTACACACAAACACTTTAACATGTGGACTTTTAATAAAGTATATTATTAAATTTTCCTTGGTAATATTTGTACATCAACATAATCAGTTTTTCCTTCTGCATAGTATTCCATTGAGTGGATATTCCAAAATCGATCCTATCAATTCCCAATTGATTAGGAATTGCTAAGATGCTGCAACACATAGCCGTGTAGTTAGATAGTGGGACATCTCTGCAATTATTTCCTTAAGATAAATTCCTAGTAGAATTGGTGGATCAAATGACATATACAGTTGTAAGTTTTTGGACACACATTCCCAAATTGCCAGAGCATGGAAAAATCTAGAATAGTCGTATGTCTGTCCATCTTTTAGTACATAGGGGTGTAAAACTAACCATGTCAAAGCTTAAGAGGTAATAAGGCAAAGGTTAAAGGCTGAGGTTTGAGGGTCAGACAGTCTGACTCCTATGTACCAGTTGAGTGACCATGGGCGAAGTTACTTAACTTCTTCAAGCTTCAGTTTCCTCATCTACAAAATGAAGTTTATCCTAATGTCTTATGCCAGGGGGTTTTGTGAGGATGAATGAGATACTAGTTGGCTCTCACATATGATGCCTTCAAAATATTAGCTATTACTAGAATGTTCTCTAATCCAGTTATTGCTTTTTTTTTTCCTCTCAATAAAGGCATTTGAGCAAACTTGGCTACAAAGTGAATGCCTGTTTCTAGATCTCCATCTCCAACTCCAACTGTGGTTTCCACTCCACAATCAGAAATGCAGAGATGTTGGTCAAAGGATACTAAATTTCAGTCAGACAGGAGAAATAAATTCAAGAAATCTGTTGTACAACACGGTGACGGTAGTTAATAGTGAGGTATTATATTCTTGAAAATTGCTAAGCGAGATTTTAAGTGTTCTCACCACAAAAAAATAAGTATGTGAGGTCATGTATGTGTTAATTAACTCGATTTAGCCATTCACAATGTATACATATTTCAAAACAACATGTCGTACATGATAAATGTACACAATTATTTTGGTCAATTATAAACGAATGAAATGCACTCTGAGGAGAAGTGACCACCTGACATAGAAGGGAGAGCTTTCCAGGAGAGCTTCTTACTGAAAGTGTTTTCTCACTTTTGAAGGCCTTCAGGTCTTATTTGAGCCCTAGGACAGCTCAACGAATTAATCCTTTTACAAAGCAAAGTAGAGCCTTGGAGGTGAGAGAAGTTGCCAGAGGAGACGTGGTTAGCTCATGGCAAAGCCAGCCCCACGGTTTATCCCTCCCATGGGTGGGGTGGAGGAGGAGGGGGCAACTCCACCAGCAACACAACTCAGGGCATTTTGTGCTTACCTCAATCATGACCAACGAGGAACTTCTGAAAACAGAAGAACCTGGGCCCCATCCTGCATTAGAATCATTCAGTTGATCTGGGGTGATGCCTGGGCATCCTACACTTGAGAAGCTCCCTGTGACCCTAACGTGCAACTAGAGTTGAGAGTCAGAGGTTACTGAACTCACAACCTAGCAGACCACTGTGTTATAGATTGTGTCTGGTGTGCAAATTAATTAACAAAATAATAATAAACCAAACTACGCCACATACGGAAAACTCCACTGGGCTCTCACAAAGGAATAATTTTTTTAAAGGATTACTTTCTTATTACTCAAGTAATAAGAGAAATGTATTAAATACACAAATACATTTAACTTGTAAAAAATATAAACAGTATACAGAAGGGGCTAAATTCCCTTTACTATGCCCCTATCCTCAGTGGTAGCTAATGTTATAAAATCAGTCTGTAACCTTCCAGATTTTGTATACTTTTACATGTATATGCACATGCTCATAGAAAACACAGAGCAGTGTTCTGTGTACTGTTGTTGTTGTCCATGAATGGTATCATACTGTGTTTACCATTCTGTGCCTTGGTATTTTTCCTCTTAACAATATGTCCTGAAGATCTTTCCATATCTACATATATATCTAGCTCACTCTTCTGAATCAATGCCTGGTAGTATTTCATGCTATAAAGAAATCATAGGCTATTGTCCATTTTCCTATTGAGGGACTCACGTAGTACACAGACCCCGTGTCATATGTCAGCCCAGGAGATCTGTTCTCTCTCTCTCTTAACAAACATTCCAGTGTCATAATTATAAGGTATCATATGGCCGTGAGCCATGGCAGCTTGACAAAGAATTTTACTGATGTGTTTTGGATAGTTCTTTTGAGTTTTATTTAAATTTTCTCCCAAACCTTGATGTATTTTGGGCCTGAGCTTCTAGATGTGTGCTAAGTTAATTTGCATGTGTGATCCCAAAAGGAATTATTTAGAGTGTAGGATAAGGACCAGCCCGAGGTTCCCTTGCAAGATACACCCTTGACCCTTGCTGGCTGTCGCATGGCTATCTGGGGAGCAGAGGGGACGTCCCTGCAACATGGAGGCTCATGTGGGGTCCCAGCAGCCCTCACCTCAGGGGCGATGTAGTCTGGAGTGCCACAGAATGTCTTCGTTGTCACCCCATCCCAGATATTCTCCTTACACATGCCAAAATCAGCGATCTTGATGTGCCCCTCAGAATCCAGCATCACGTTGTCAAGTTTTAGGTCACTGTGGCAGACACAAGAATTTAGAGATTTAGTTAAATGCTATTTATTTTAAGGCAACAACGAATAGCCACTCATTATGCATAAAACCCCGTGCTAAGTACTGTAGGGCAGGAAGGTGAATATAAACCGGCCCTGCCCTCCAACAGCTGACAGTCTGGCAGGGAGATAAAAAGGGGCCCACCAACCTCTGGGCTTTTCTTTGTCTTTCTTTTTCTACAGAGCCAACTGTGCCAAGTGTCTCACGAGGACACAAGGAGACAGAGGCTCTGAGAACGGGCAGAGCCACAGAAAGTTAAACCAAGGGCAGAGTATCCACAGAGGCTTCTTGTCTCCAGAAGAATTCCAAGAGTTGCCCTTTGTAACTTAAGTACTACTTACATTTTGTAGGAAGACCCATTTTTCACCAAATTATTATTTTTTAACTATCTCTGGAGATCACAAAGAAAAAACTGATTAAGAGAAACTTATTTAACTCCACCAAGATCTCCTGGACCACTTCCTGGGACAGGACCCAGGAGTTTCCATGGATTCTTTCAAAAATATTTGTTGCACGCTTACTATGTGACAGGCACTGTGCCTAGAGCTGGATAGATAGCTGTGAACAAGATGAACAAGCTTCCTGCTCTTCTGATTAAATTTCAGTGGAAGGAAAAAGACAACTCACAAGTATTCAAATCTGTAAGCATGATTATTATGGATTCAGATCTGTGCAAAGAAAATAAAAATGACAATGAGGTAGTAATTGGGGAAAGTCACTTTAAACAGGGTGTCAGGGAGGACCTAAGGTGGTGACATTTAGTTTTAACCTAAAGGATGTGTGCTATACTAGCATTCTTTTATTTCCATCTGTGTTGATGAAGACAGCTTGATATTTTGGTGAAATGCTTGTACGTCTCCAGCATACAGGATTGCTCTAGCATCAACACACTTTCCTTTCTAAATACCTACTCCAATGTCAACACCTTGTGCTTCAGCCCCAGTCAGTAGGGCTGATCTATGGGTCAGCTTGTCCTAGTCCTAATAGAAGACGGGAAGTCCAGTTTCCTGAGAGGTAAGGGGAACTACTGTTCAATTCACATCTCCGCCTTAAATCATTTTGAGTGGGTGGTAGACATCTGTGGTTTCCGCCTATTCTAGCATCTTGTGACGAGAGCATCCTAATATTCCTTTGAAGAACCACCCTTCCCCAGTTCTCAAGCCATGTAATGTGGGTGGTGCTGGCTCCCGAAGTGGTCATGTGGGCTTGTCCTGGTCAGTGGAAATACTCCATCCTGCTGGTCACAGTGCCAGATTCGGAATGTGCATGTGACCCAATCTGGGCCAATCAAAGTCATTGTATCAGCCCTGGCATTTTGGCTGGTACCATTAGAAGAGAGATGAGTGCTTTTTCCATTGGCATTGCTCAGGTGGTAGAATGTGAGTCTTAGAAGCTCCAAGAGTCACCAGATGGAGAGAAGAAAGCTAATATAGATAAAGGAGAACCTAGAGGGAGAGTGATAAAGTGGACTCTCATAACATCATTTGAGACCCTGCATTTATCCAGGGCTAAAGTCAGATCTGACCCTGGACTTTTAAGTAACATCAGCCAATAAATGCCTCTTTTAACTTAAGATAGCCTGAATTGAGTTGCTGCCATCATTTCCAACTAAAAGAATGAAATATATCCTGGCATCTCCTATCCGTGTCTATAGGGTCTCTTCATCCTAGGGGAGGTCCACTTGCACCCACTGTTTGCCAATAGCAACAATTATAATATCTTTGGTGCCGTCCATGGTACTACTTAGATCCAGCCTTCATTCTTATCTACAAACCACAGCGGTCTCTGAATGCTAGGTTGGAACTTAGAGGAACTGAACTTTGCAATAACTTGCTTCACCTAAACATACTAGGTCTACATGGGATTTCATTAATAGTGACACATCCCCCACCCTCCAGCTTGGCCACATGACCAGAAACCATGTCAACCAGGGAAGGGATAAAATCTCTATCTGTGGCCGGGTGTGGTGGCTCACTCCTGTAATCCTAGCATTCTGGGAGGCCGAGGAGGGAGGATCGCTTGAGCTCAGGAGTTTGAAACCAGCCTGAGCAAGAGCGAGACCCCATCTCTACTAAAAATAGAAATTAATTGGCCAACTAAAAAAAAAATATATATATATATATATAAAAAATTAGCCGGGCATTGTGGCACATGCCTGTAGTCCCAGCTACTTGGGAGGCTGAGGCAGAAGGATTGCTTGAGCCCAGGAGTGTGAGGTTGCTGTGAGCTAGGCTGATGCCATGGCACTCTAGCCCAGGCAACACAGTGAGACTCTTATCTCAAAAACAAATAAATAAATAAATAAACAAACAAATAAATAAATAAATACATAAAAATAAAAAATAAAACCCTCCATCTGTTATAGAAAAGGAGTTTCAGGTACCAAGAACCAGCAGGTCTTGGGACTGGAAGACACTCCCATCCTATTCACTGTCACTGGCACTCTTTTGATATTCTACTGCCTTCTTTC
>CAUYRT010042026.1:0-73533 GCA_963574885.1 Lepilemur ruficaudatus
AATTTTTTCTATATATTTTTTTAGTTGGCCAATTAATTTCTTTCTATTTTTAGTAGAGATGGGGTCTCGCTCTTGCTCAGACTGGTTTTGAACTCCTGACCTTGAGCGATCCTCCCGCCTCAGCCTCCCAGAGTGCTAGGATTACAGGCATGAGGCACCATGCCTGGCCCCATTTTACCTTTAATGCTAACGTTTTATCAGAATGCCATAGTTTTCCCCTTTATGTAATTTTATTTTTTTATTTTTATTTTTTTTAGAGACAGGGTCTCGCTCTGTCACCTAGGCTGGAGTGCAGTGGTGAGATCATAGCTCACTGCAGCCTCAACTCCTGGGCTCAAGCAATCCTCCTGCCTCAGCCTCCTGAGTAGCTGGGACTATAGGTGTACACCTCTACACCTGGATAATTTTTCTATTTTTTTGTAGAGACAAAAAATGTTGTTCAGGCTGGTCTCAAACTCCTGGTCTCAAGCAATCCTGCCTCAGCCTCACGAGTAGCTGGGACTACAGGCATGCACCACCATGCCCGGCTAATTTTTTCTATGTATTTTTAGTTGTCCAGCTAATTTCTTTCTATTTTTAGTAGAGACGGGGTCTCGCTCTTGCTCAGGCTGGTCTTGTACTCCTGAGCTCAAACAATCCGCCCGCCTCAGCCTCCCAGAGTGCTAGAATTATAGGCGTGAGCCACCGCGGCCAGCCTCAGCCCCCTTTAAGTGATTTTAAAACATTGACTCCTACCCCGACAAGTACCTATCCCATCAAGACTCTAAGAATTTCCAGGAAAACTATTAATACATTTCTAATTTTGTTTAAAACAAATCCTTGAGGAAATAAGCTCAGTCCAGAGTGTGAGCCATGACAGGCTCTGTTGGCTGTGTTTCGAGCTTTACAGCCCCTTGACCCCTCGGTCCCCTGACTCACTTGGTTCTTGTCTGCCGACAGCCACAACCACTCCTCTGTGGAAACTCAAGGAGAGCGCTACCAGGAAAAAGCAAGCGCGTGCTCACAGGCTGAGCCAGAGCTGGCCACACAGGAGAAGAGGCCACAGCGCCCACAGTGCCCCCAGCCTGGGTGCTGGGCACGGGTAACCCCAACTGCTTAAACGTCTCCTGTGTGCCTGTTATGTGCAGGTGCAAGGAGCCACCCCGCCGTGACGTCAGGACGCCCGCCTGCCTGTCAGAATGATCACGTCCCTGACAGACGTCTCTGAGGCTCAGTCCCCAGCACCCCGAGGGTGGAGATGCCGCTCGCTGACCCATGCGCGTACCTGTCCTGGACTCCCTTCCACGTTCTGTTCCACTTTGCTTCTGAGACAGTTTCAAAGATAACTCGCCAATCCTCTCATTTTCCGCACTAATGGCTTTTTGAATTTCTTGTATCTCCCTTTTTTGGGCCGGAGGAAGTTCTTCCAGTGTCCCTTTCGGCTCGGGCTCAGCACTGCCGTCCTCGTCACCGTCACAGACCTCAAAGTCGTCCTCGTAGTCCTGCAAACAACAACAGTTCTCTGGGGACCTTAAAGAGAAACCGACTTTATTGACACTTACCCCGAACAAAACATTACCACTTATCATTTTAAGTAGACAGGTCCTTATAATGGCTAAGACAGGTTTTTATAGTTCACTGATTTTAATGTCATTGAACTACTACATAAACCCATATAAACTGCTGCACTTGTTTCTCCAAAAGTAAATCACACAATATAAAACCACATATACCAAAGCTACTGGAAAAAATAATGAGAAAACATTTGTGCTAAGAAGGTGAAAGAGTATGTATGTATATAGATACACACACACACACGTTTGAATGCCAGACACTTAAATACAGGTTAAATCGTAAAATCATTCAATTACATTATACCGGTAAGCACTGGTAGAAGTATAACAAGCTTTTTATAGGTAATAGCTAGACCTAAATCAAACTTAATCAGATATTGAGATTAAGTAATAAAAAGAGAGAAAAAAGCTATTATATTATTATACATAAGCTGATTTTAAGAATAAATGATTTTTAAGCTGAGAAAAATTTTAAGGTTTATACATACTTCAAAATCATCTTCAAAACTGGTTGTATATTCATTAGCTCTAGCATTTTCTGAATCAATCTCTTCCTTTTCAATTTCCTAGAGATAAAAATCAAACATAAAACAAAAAAATTCAACCATAAATGTTAATATTGCAAATAGGTTGGAAAAATATGTATGTTTTCTGAGATTCACTTGTTATTGCTAATTTTAACATGTAAGTATTTATAAAACATAACCTAACTTCAAAGTCTTATAAGAAATACCCTTGCTAACATATAGGTGTGACCAAAAAGAGAAAACAATTAATAAACATATCCTTTTGGGGAAACACCTATAATCCTAGTGGCTAAAAATAATTTTTCTTTTTCTTTTTTTTTTTTTTTGAGACAGAGTCTTGCTCTGTTGCCCGGGCTAGAGTGAGTGCCATGGCGCCAGCCTAGCTCACAGCAACCTCAAACTCCTGGGCTCAAGCAATCCTTCTGCCTCAGCCTCCCGGGTAGCTGGGACTACAGGCATGCACCACCATGCCCGGTTAATTTTTTCTATATATTTTTAGTTGGCCAATTAATTTCTTTCTATTGTTTTTAGAGATGGGGTCTCGCTCTTGCTCAGGCTGGTTTCGAACTCCTGACGTTGAGCGATCTGCCCGCCTTGGCCTCCCAGAGTAAAAATAATTTCTAAAAAGCATTATACAAATGAATTTCAAATGTTCAGCAATCCATTTCTTACCCAGCCTCTTTATGCTGTGCGGGAGTTAAACTGACAGCATCACACTCCTCACTCACTTCCTAGCTCAGTATGAGCCATGGCCGACGTCTAGCACCGATTCTGAAACCAGTCCATGCACTCAGCACATGCTCACAGCACACCTAGCATGTGCCCAGCACTCAGCCAGGCAGGGAGACAGTGGGGCGAGCAGCAGACACTGTCACTTCTTGGCAGAGCTAGAACCACACTGGGGGACAAACCAGTGGGATGGGGACACGATGGTGCTGTCAGCAGGGACTCTGCCTGCCCCACGGGTCACTGAGCAGTGCTTCTGCTCAGCCACCACAGTTCCAGACCAGACTCTTCAGAGTCACCTGCTATCAACCATTCTCTCTCATCTGAGGAACGCGATCACTCTGCTTTCACATACATGGCTGAAAAGTGTTACCTTGCATATTGCTCAGCAACATGGCCTGAACCACATGGAACCACATCCCTGACGATTTCTCTAGCATCTTTGATGTGATGCAGAGCAAAGATGAGAGGCTGGCTATTCACTCAACCTAAACCTCTTCCCCACAGAGCTCTTGCAGAACCTTCCCCTCCTGCAGAAGAACAAGGCCGTGGTATCTGGCGGCGCACAATCCAGCCGCCTTCCGCTGCTCCCATCACCAAGACTGCCTTCAGTGTGACCAGGGACTTTCAAAGAAGTGCAAATATCAATCTCACATTAAGACCTCATCAATCCCTTCACAGTAGTGTTGCCTAAAAGGAACACAAACTACACTAATAAAGCGGTGACTGGAAAGCGAGGAAATGTGAGTGAAAGCAGGTGTTTGGACAGACTGTGGAAACAGAAGACGCACTCTCCTCACCATGGTCTCCTCATGTCCTTGCCGCTGAGCCAGCTTCCACATGGAGGAGCCCTCCTCACGGCTGTGCTGGGGAGAGAGGACAGCCACGGTCAGCAGGGAGCCGGCCAGCATCCAGGGAGCCACAGATGCCGTCCCGGCCCCTCCGGGGCTTCCCCTCGACAGTCAGGTGCACAGGCTGTGAATCTGGGTCCCCACCTTGTGGTTTACGGACAGTGTGGTTGAGGGTAAGTAACGTCATCTCTGTGCCTTGGTTTTCCCCTCTGAAAATTGAGAATGGCTGTACCTACGTCACAGCAGCAGAGACAGGAGTGGACGAGGTGCTGCCCCTACACCACTCACCCCTGCGTCTGACTTCCTGAGTGTCACCTACTATTGTCATGACTAGTAAGGGATGACACCCAAAGCTCTTCGGTGTCTAACGCTGGTGGTGATATAATGTGTTATTCATGAAGAAACCAGAAAGACTGTTCCACGTGCCCAGAAAGTTATTCTGGCACACAGCAGGCTCTCCACACATGCTGAAGACTGGACGCAAGGCAAACTCAGTGTTGACACTACAGAACACAGGACACAATCCTAAGCCAAAAGGAGCTGTCAGGTATCTTCATGATTCTTCTGGAATTTCTCCAGGGAAATACACATCACATATTCTCCTCTTAAAAAAAAAAAGGAAAGAAAATATCTCATTGATAATTTTTATATTGATTATAGGTTGAAAGAATATAATTTTAGATTTATTGGATTATATAAGATATTATTAAAATTAATTTCATGTTTATTTTTTACATTTTTAATGAGACTACAAGAAAATTTATAATCATAAATGTGACTCACATTGTAAGTCTAGTGTACAACACTAATCTGGGGCTAAGAGAAAAAAATTGGAGACATGAGGAAAATAGAAAAAAACTCTATGTATTTTCATCCAACAACTGCACAATTCCGTATCAATAAATTTATTCAAAAAATAATGCGGTAGATCTACGAGCGCTGTCTGGAAAGTGCCCAGCCACTGTCAATATAATGAGAACACATTACATGGCTGGCTACCTTCCAGATAGTCCCATATATCACTCTTACTGAAGGGATTTCCACAATGAACCGTGTGTATGTGTGTGTGTGTGCGCAAAACAAAACAAAATGGCATTCAGACTCCCCAAAATACATACCAATACATGATTATAAAACACGAGAGGAAATATTTGTATGGCTTTTTCCCGTAGTAAGGAGTGTGGTCATAGCTAGATATTAAGTATTTCAACCACCACCCCAAAACTGAATGAATGAAACACATCTGCATCAAAACAACAGGTGCCGTATGACCTAATTTATATAAAACTGCACGTATTTGTACGTGTGTATGGAATAAAGAGATTCACAAAATTATGGTACCAAATTGTTAAATGTGATTATCTCAAGGTCATGGGATTCAGATAACTATCAAAGAAAGAAAAAATTATTTTTCAGAAATAAATCCATAGAAGCCCAAATATGCTTGCCACGTTGTCTGTGATAACAAAACAAAACCTAGGAAAACGGTGTGTTGATAATAATGCCACAATATAACATTTTATAATTATATAATCATCATGAAGACGGTTCTCATGGTAACTATGAGGACAGTATAAAAAAGCGAAGACTGGAGAAATGCTGACATACTAAGGAGAAAAAACAGCACATTACGGTTCACAGTACTCACAAACACACAAACACACACGGTAACTTAAAACACGCAACGAGAGGCATGTGAGTGCGTGTGGGCACTAACAACAAGCGTTTGACAGAATGTGCCGGACAAGCCGTCTGAGCCTGGGCGTCTTTGGGGGAAGATTCTTAATTCTAATGCCACTTCCTTACTTATCGTAGGTCTACTCAGGCTATTTCTTCTTGAAGCAGTTTTCGTCATTTGTACCTCTATGCATTTGTCCCTTCACCTAAATTGTCTAATTTGTGAGCACAAAATGTTGTTCTATCGATTATTGAAAGTGGGGTGCTAAAGTCACTGTTACTGTGAATTGTCCTCTTTTCACCTCAATTCTGTCAATTTTGCTGCGTGTACTTTGGGGCTGTCTTGTTAGGTATGTATTCGTTTATAACTGTTACGTCTTCTTACTGAATAATTATTTGGTCACTGTGAACGTCTGTCTCTAGTAACACTTGCTGTCTCCAGGTCTGTTTCATCTGCTACTGGCAAAGCTGCCCCAGCTCTCTCACAGCTGCCGCCAGATGGTTTGTGTGTGTCCATCTTTCTTACTCTCAATCTATTTGTGTCTTCTACTCTCAAGTGGGTTTCCAGTGCGCCTTCTGGGATCACCACCCAAATAAACCACCTGCAGACAGTCCTGGCTCAGTTCTGCTCCCAAGGGGAAAGCCAAACTAACGTGTAATAAAACTGACGCACCCTGAGTGCAGACTACCTTACCTTCCTTCTTGAATCCTTCTCTTTTCCATGATTCCTCACTAAATCCTCTGCATGCCTAGAAAGCAAACATGATCAAGGTCAAATTTATTTTTAAATGAAGACCTAAAAATTAAAACATTCTCTATATCAGTAAAAGCTCCTGTCAGTATTTTGATACGATTAAGAACTGCTATAGGTGGGCAAAGTATGTTTTATTAGAACTATGAACACTAAAGTTTTCCTAACATTTTTACTATTTCAGCAGTAATTCAAGATAGAAAATATTTTCTGTAGGGAGAAGAAACTATGTGTTTTAACAAACGTCTGTGTGGGTGCACGAATCTATACCCTTTAAACGTTCTAGAAATTTTCTATAATTTTACTAGTCAATCTCAAATACTATTTTATGTTTAATATTTGTATTTCCAAAAGAAAGACTTTGAAATATGCTCTATTTTTAATCATATTTCATATGTTAATACAGACCTAAAATACTTTCAGAATTTCTAATTGCTTCTCAATTTCTAGAACTTACATTCATACCAATTTAATATAACGTGGTTTAACAGATATATAGAATTGAGCAAAAAAGCTTCCTTGTGCATTCTAGCTTATTTCCAATGTAAAATCTAGGAATTTGACCCCCTAAGTAAGTACTAGCTTTTTCCAAACTTGTAAAACTTGGGGGAAGACATTTAACCTGAGTTTTCCTAATGTATGAAAAAATTTCAATATATGGTTGTCATAGAGAACAAATTAAAATCTAGGGCTTATATTAAGAATGAGAGTTTATACATAAGCACTAATCTCATCTGTAATCTTCACATGACCCACACAAAATCAGTATTGTCATCACAGCCTTACTGAAAGGCCACCCAGCATCACGACCAGGGGATGACACAGAGTTCCAGCCAAGGAGGGTGCCAAGCCCTCGTGCCCACTGCATCTCTGCGGCGGTGAGCTGAGAGCGCTTTCCTTGTGCTCCCAATCTGCAAGCGCTGGGCAGTGGGGGGTGTGCTGGCGCACCTTGTTTTTAGCGGGTGTGAACCAGAGCGAGTCTGCTCGTGCCCATAAAAGGGGCTGAACTGTCCACCCAGAGACACTTCGGCTTCAGGCAGAGAAGGGACTTCAAAATGAATTATTCTTTCCAAAGTGAGTGCTGATTTTCTAATTTTGTGTGAACAAACATAAAACAGGCAAAAAATAAGCTAACAATCGATAACAGGTTTCCAAGCTCCTCTAATATACCTAAACTGTACCAACCCATTTGGAGGGGGTCAGATCTAGAATGAAGTATATCTATCATCTGCTCCCATTTACTGGCTATCACTGGGCCCAGCAGGAAAAACTCATCGTTCAAGCACTCCATGGGAACCACAGCACACGCGACGGTCAACTGAGGGCGCCTGCTCCTCCTTACTGGCTGCCGGTCCCGTCTCTCCTTGAACTTGCCCCTCGACTCCTGTGTTCACCGTTCTACCAAACAGAAAAATAAGTCCACAGCCACTAATTAGCATGCCCTGATGAGCTGAGCACAGTTAGTAAGTGCCATAAAACAAGCACAGATTAAAGATTTAATAGGTATTTCAAAAAAACTATTTTTAGCAGCTATTTTTAGTAAATTAGATAATGTCAGTCAAATGAATAAAAGTACGTTATTTTTAAAGGGTGATCACATATTACATCAGTAAGTACGAGAATTACAGTCATCCACTTCACAAGAGCAACTCATTACTTACAGAGAAACCTGACTAGTTCCTTATACTGCTTAAAGTGATAAACTTTCAAACATACCGTATGTAACTATTTCACAGATCCATGCACCTATAGAAAAAAATTTTTAAACAATCTTCTCTTGAATTAAGCAAATTTTTAAAACTCGTATTAAAAGCATGAGATTATAAATCGCCACATGCAGATAGACTGAGCTGAGGAAGCAGGAGGGGACGTGGCCGCCCCCAAGGGGAAGACACTGGGGAAGGAGGAGGCCTCTCGGGGAAGACCGCAAACCTGGGAGTGGTCCCCAAGCACACAGAGCAGAACAGCAGGATTAAGTCAGAACTAAGAAAGGTCAGTCCGGAGGGCCACACACAACACGTCCCAACAGCCTTAGAAAGAGTTAAAAGTATCTAAACACTTCCCTTGACTTGTAAATTCTACTGATAAGAAATCAACGTTAGGACACCATCAAACACATGCAGTAAGATTTTCAACCTGCTCACCGTGGAATAATTTACAATTTCAAAAAAAAGTCAATAACCTGAATGTTCAACATTAGAACACTTGCAAAATAAACGAGGTTATGAGCACATGACAGAACACCAGAAGACTATCAAATATCCCAGCATTAAAAAGTATCTCCCAGAATAAAGAGAAAAGAGTACCATAATTCCACTTTTGCTTTTGTACAAAGTCCACTTATGCACAGAAAAAAGGACAGCGAGGATATATGCACATATTACAAAATGTATTATCTCTGGGTTAGAGTCACGAGTAACTTTTAGTTTTTATACTTCCCTGTATTTAAAAATCTTTCCAAAATTAATCTTTCTAGAGTATAACTACATGTTTAACAGGAGAAAAGTAATCAAGTTAATTATAAGAATTAAAGCTGTGTGGCACAGCACTGGGGGGCCAAGGGGTGGTGACGCTGGCAGGCAGGCTGCACACGGCCAGTGACATGTCCAGGGACACCGGCGACTGCACAGCGCTTCACCTCCATTCTCGCAACCCAAGCAGCAGTCGGGGATGTGGGCGGCCTGCTAACCCCAGTGCTCACGTGAGGCAGAGCTGGGGCCCAAGCCCGGCACTTTGTCATCAAACCTCTGTGACGTTGCCACACCACCCCGTAGGACTAATGCTCAGGATAGGAGAGTCCTGGGGCAGAATTAGATATTTACAAGAGACTTCTGAAGTCACCACTTCCAGGAGCAAAAGGAAGCACGACCTGATGCTCAAAAAGATAAAAGTGTGGCCAAGAGGATAACAGAGAGACGAAGTCACTGGTCAGGCACCTCGGAGAACACTTGGTATATCTGTGATGCTTGAACACGCTCTATTGCTAATGGATAAGTAGAGGGGCTTACAACGAAAGGCACAAAATTATAATTAAAATAATAGGTCAAAAACCACACAGAAAAAGTGAGAGAGAACCAAGGAGAACATCCATCCCCGGGAATCGTCCCAGTTCATACCTGCTGTCCCGGCACGGTCAGTAATCGTGCCCTTATACCTTACGGTCACCTCAGGAAAATCATCAAATGCTAGGCTAACATAGTGACCAAGTTAAAAAGTATCTTTTGGCCATGCACAGTGGCTCACACCTACAATCCCATCACCTTGGGAGGCCAAGGCGGGAGGATCACTTGAGCCTAGGAGTTCCAGACCAGCCTGAGTAATAGCAAGACTTGGTCTCTTAAAAAAAAAAAAAAAAAAATTATCTTTTGAGTACCCAAAAGTCAACACACACAAAAAATTACATAATGCTCAATAATCACTCCGATGTTATACTGTATACCTGTTTGTCTGTTTTAGAGACGGGGTCTTGCTCTGTTGCTCACGCTATGCACTGGCATCATCACAGCTCACATCACAGCAGCCTCAAACTCTGGGGATCCAGTAATCCTCCTGCCTCAGCCTTCCCAGTAGCTGGGACTATAGGCACACACCACCACGCTGGCAAATTTTTCTATTTTTAGCAGAGATGGGATCGTGCTCTAGCTCAGGCTGGTTTCAAACTGCTACCCTCCATCGATCCTCTTGCCTCAGCCTCCCAGAGCGTAGGGATTATAGGTGCGCACCACCTCGCCCGGCCAAGGCTTTTGTTTTGTTCCCAGCTGTATCCTCAGCACCTGGAACAGTGCCCAGCACACAGTGGCCACCTAAATCCTCTGAAAAGGAAGCCCATCAGTTTTCAGAACAACCTTTTTTCTAGAATTAATTTTGAAGGCAGTGGTTTTACAAAGATGCAGAAAAATGTTCTCCATGGATCATTTTTACAGCTACCCTTTATAAAAGCCAAATGTATATATGAAGACATGTGCAGAAAGGCATTTCTGGATGGAAGTGAACAAATGTGACCTAAGCACGTCCTTTCTTGTAATTAAATTTGACCTAGGAAGGGGCTCCAGGCAAGTTCAACCGCATGTTAGCAACGGAATCTAAGTGGTGGGTATATGGTGTCCACTCTGAAAATCTGCCAACTTTGCTCTATGTTTGAAAACATTCACAATACAATATGTTTGGGAAAAAATGAAAAATTTCTGATCTAGGGAAAAACATTTACAAAATAAGAATGAATATCTGGCCCTGAGCTTTTTTTTTTTTTTTTTTTTTAGAGACAGAGTCTCACTGTGTTGACTGGGCTAGAGTGAGTGCCGTGGCGTCAGCCTAGCTCACAGCAACCTCAAACTCCTGGGCTCAAGCAATCCTTCTGCCTCAGCCTCCCAAGCGGCTGGGACTACAGGCATGTGCCACCATGCCCGGCTACTTTTTTCTATATATTTTTAGTTGGCCAACTAATTTCTTTCTATTTATATTAGAGATGGGGTCTCGCTCTTGCTCAGGCTGGTTTCGAACTCCTGACCTTGAGCGATCCGCCCGCCTCGGCCTCCCAGAGTGCTAGGATTACAGGCATGAGCCACCGCGCCCGGCCTGTCCCTGAGCTTTTTAATGGTGGGTACATCAGGAACGTAAACCTGCTGTGAGGTGGGTTAGAGGGAGGTCCACAGGCTGTAGACACCATATTCGTAGGCAGTAAACTGGTACTTCTTACCACAGCTCAGAGGCATGACTAGACAGAGGCCATGGGCTGCGGGCGGCATGGGTGTCTGAGGGCCAGCTCTGGGCAACACAAGGGGGTGAAGGACCCTATTCACGGCCAGGGCAGCGCACAGCACAGGCTGAGGCCATAAGCCCGGCAGCACCTACTCTTAACAAGACTGCTTCTCAGTCTAGATGCTCCTGGCATTAACCCAATGGTGTCTGGTTCTTACGACACACATGTGTGCCTTGCTGGACATCAGGTGTGTGCTGCTTCCCCAGCAATGTCTATCTGCAGCGGCATGTCCGAAGTCCACCCCAGAGGTCCCCAGCCTCAGATACCACTTGATCCACTTTAAAGGAAGCCCCACTAAGAAACAGGAGAACACAACCACCTTAGCTTCAGATTCTGAAAAAACAGAGCAGCAAAAAGGACACACATGAGAACAAAAGATACTACGAGTCTAGGAAAATATTAAGCATTTATAGAAATTAAATACACATGGGAAGAAAATTGGATCCTTTGCAATCAACATTATTTTGCTAAATTATTCACTTAATTTCCACTTTAAGAAATATCAGCTTCCTTTTTAATGTCAAATTTCAAAATTTTACAATAGATGTCAAAATCTGTTAAAAGTACATTCACAATATAATCAAAGATTTTGACTTCCTATTTCTGAGAAAATCAGCAATCTCTTCTATACTAACTACATAATGTTACTGGAATTACGTTTTCACCAAGATTGCAACGATTAGGCCACAAATGTGCACGTGCTCTGGCGGCACCAAGGCCACCCTGTTTCTCGAGGGTGCCAATCGCAGGGCGACGTACCTTGGGCTCCCTTTTCTTATGCTCCTCTCGCGAAGACTTCTCTTTTCTCTCCGTGTTACTTCGATGCCGCGCCTCGTCAGCAGGGAGGCCTTCCTTGTGGCGTTTCTCCCTGTGCCTCTCCTCCCCGTCTTTGTCCGAGAAAGAACTGCTTTTTTCTTTGGAATACTTCTCTCTCTTCTCCCTTGTGCTGCTCTTTTCTCTGTGTTTCTTCTCTCGATCTGCCTCTCGTGGCTTCCTGTGTCTTCTCTCACCTTCCTCCTTGTACAGCCAGTACTTGAGGGGGTTTTCCCTGCTGTCCCCGTACTGCAACTACAAAACACAAGCACGTAAGACGGCATGCGGTCGGCCTCTGCGTCCGCACACTCAACCAACCTCCACAGAAAATATTCAGGAGAAAAACTGCTTCAGTGTTGAACGTGTACGGACTTCTCCCCCTTGCCATTATTCCCTAAGCAATACAGTGTAACAACTACCTTGACTGCATTAACAACGCACTAGGCGTTACAAGTAACACAGAGGTAACTTAAAGTGCATGGGAGGACGTGTGCAGGTTGACGCAAACACCGCACCACGTCAGGGGCTTGAGCTCATGGACCTTGCATTTGAGGGAGGTCCTGGAACCAACCCCACAGGCACCGAGGGACAGCTGTCCTCCGTCTTTACACACGTTATGATAAAAGCAGAGAAAATTACAGCACTGCCATTGCCCCTTCACCCCCCAGCCTGCTGTCAAGTATCTTCCTAAACATTTAAGCTGTATCCTTCTGGAAAGAAAAACCCCATTCACAGCTCTGATCTCATCAGTTGCTGCTGCCCCAACAAAACACCAGAGACTCTGCAACCCCGCTTCCCGAACGCCAGCACAGGAACACCACACCCCTCAGCAAGGGAGGCGCTAGGCATGCAGCCAGCCCCTTGGAGCTGCACCCTTCATTCTTGTCACCCTCATGGCCCAGGAATCCCCACCAGTGAAAGCCGTGTGCGCTCTCCAGGAAGACGCTCTCCCCAACAGCAACAACAGCACCAGGCTGCCACCGCCCCTACACAGACGTGTCACCTTTCTTAATCAGTCCCACCCAGACGGAGATTCTTGAAAATGGGGACCACTGTGTAGTCATCTCTGCAGCCCCCCAAAACACTCTGGATGCTCAGTAAGCATCTGGTGACATTCATCACAAACTGCACAACAGGTTATTATTAATAAGATATTTTTTGGCTCCGACTCTGAGTTCTGGCAGCCCATTACCATGCCCAACAGACCCTTACCCTTCACACGGGGCTCCTCTGCTCATCCCCAGCCAGGCACACAGGATTCCTGGTCCACAGCGCCCTCTGCATCTCTCAGTTCCCTGGGGTTCCCACTCCCTGTGAGCCCCGACAGGCTCTCATCTCCCTCCTCAGTCTCCCTGACGCAGGCCACCCTATGTCCTAGAGAACATGCAGACCATCTCCCTGACTGAGCTCTTCAGCTGCAAAGTCAGATCACCACCTCATACCACTCACCAAAACAACTGCCATGGGAATCAAAGATGGAAGTCTTAAAAAAATGTTAAAGACGGAGAACAAAACACAGGTGACTGCACATGTAACTTTGGTTTGGGGAAAGCATTCCATCAGCAATAGAAATAAAGCACAGACCTAATTTGTAATTTTAAGCTTACTTATAAAAATCCCACAAGTCTCAGCCTGGGCAACATACCAAGATCCCATCTTTACAAAAAAAAATTTCTTTAAATAAAATTAGTCAGGCATGGTGGTGTGCACCTGTAATCTCACCACTCTGGGAGGCCATGGTAAATGTGCCAAGAGAATTGATACACCTATATCAATGAATATTAAATTATGCAGCCATTAATAAAATATTATATGGAAATATGATGACTCAGAAAAGTGCTCAAAATGTATTAAGTTTAAACTACAAAACAGCAAAAATCCAATTTAAGAAAACAATGAAAATGTTATAAATACATATATATACATAAGTACATATAAAAACCTGGTAAAATACATCCCTAAATGTTATCAATAATCATCTCTGGGTGAGGATTAGGCAGTTTTTGTTTTCTTGTTATTTATTTATATCTCCTAAATTTTCTAAATAAGCATTACCCGTGGAATTGGAGAACAAAGAACTGACTACACCTGGTGCTTGAGACCTTCCCCCGGCCCTGAACTCTGGCTTCTGATGACAACGCTTCAGACCTCCTGCCCTGGGCAGCCTCGGAAAGCCCTCCCTTGGCCCGGTGCGCACCTTCCTCTCTCGGTATCTTCTTTCTCTGTCTTCATCTCCTCTGTCCGAGTCTTCACCTCGCCTTTCTTTCTCTTCACTTCTCACTTTACTTACTGCAAAACATAAAACATATTTTTAACACTCCCAAATTTTAACACATCAAAAAGATCTTCTCACATCTTGCTACAGACTTTATTACACAGTTCATATTTATTAACGTGTCAAAAAACATTCTTTGATTAAAACACATTCTCCAACTCAAGAATGGAAAGTTCTAGTATCAAACTTACAACGAAACAAAGAGGAGACAAAATGGCAACCTAAGGAACAGATAGAGTTCTTCCCTCTCCCAGTCTGCTACTGAGGCAACTGGCAGATGTCTGACTAACCCCTGGAAGTCCACAGGGCAGCACCAGGACAGACACCTTGGGGTTTCTGTGCCTTGATGGGAGAGGTACACACGGAAGCAGAGCCGTCTGAGGAAAAGCAGCCCAGCTGGCCAAACGTTTCCGCCAACTGCGAAGCTCCGAGGAAATGCCTGCCCGATGGATGTGCTGAGCAATGAGCGCAGCCCCGGCTGCTGAGGGCACCAAGGAGGCGGGAGGCCCCAAGCAGCTAAGGAAGCCGCCGGGTGTGCCCCACCCCAGCGCAAGGCTGCAGCGTCAGTGCAGGTGGAGGGAGACGCTGACGTACATGGCCCAGGAAAGCCGGCAGGAGGGCCTCAGGATGGAACAGCCTGCAGGACTGACGCCCAAAGCACCATCCCACACAGAAAGCCAGACTGTCACTTCTGAATCTGCATAAACGAAAAAGTCACTAGGCTTGAAATTAGGAGAACTGACAATTTAAAAGATGAGGGCAAACTCTGAGAAATCACTGAGACAAAGTTCATTCATTCACAAAGCATCCTCCAAGCACTGACCACCTTTCTAGGTGTCTGGGATGGAGGGGCCGAGTTCTGGGTACATTGTCAAGGTGAGTGCACAGGATTCTCCAAGAGACCAGAAAGAAAATCATAGAGCCAAGATGAGTCCCAGGGTTTCTGATCTGAGGACAGAGGGGTGCAGCCGCCATCAGCTGGAACGTGTGTGGCTGTGGTAAAGCTGGTTCCAGGGGCGCCAAGGGAAGCTCAGCCTGGGGCATGTTAAGTGGGTGTTGTCCCCCAGACATCAAAGCACAGGTGGACACGCAAGCCTGGAATTCAGGGTGAGGCCCAGCTGGGGATAAAAACTCGGAAACCAGGAAACAGACAAATGGTATTTAAGATCCTGGACTAGCTCCAGCTAGCGAGGGAGAGGGGTATCTACAGCAGGGGTCTAAGGACCGAGCCACATCCAGGCCACACTTCACAGATGGGGAGGGGTGACGATGACAAATGATGACGGAGAGAACTTTACTGAGTCTAACGTACAACTACTCTTCCCCGTACGACTCCCTGCAACACGGTGCTGTAAAAATAAGAGCAGGTAGCAACACAAAGAGCCATCTGAGAACTAAAGGTTTTCTCAGAAATAAATATCAAAGACATCAAAAGTAATTTTAAAAAGAGGCATTAAATAGTAAAATAGTTACTGTTAAGATTAATTAGTGGTTACCCAATTAACCCGCCAATTCCAACAGAAACACATGTGTGTGAATGCCAGAGAACGCAGAGTGATGTTCTCAGCCCTATTCCCGATAGCTAACTCTGCAAATAACCAATGGCCACAGCCACAAACGGACAAACAGAGCTTGGCGTAACTATACGAGGGACAGTAAGTAACAATGAAATGAGTAAAGGTCCCTGGTTTCCATCATTTTCATAGCCAGGCCTTCTGGCTGTGAAGTTACTATGTATTCTTCCAATATGTTCCTTTTTCACTTATGTTAGCCGGTTTGAACTTTGTATAAGGAGCATATAAATATACTACCTATTATTAATATATAACAATAAAAGTGAAGAAACTTCCGTTGAGGAGGGGAAAAGAGTATGCATCTTTATCTTAGAATTCCTAGGAATTTAGCTAAACAATACTTACGTGTTGCTTAAAGCTAATACTTTCGAGAAATACTTTTTATCAAAGAGCATTATTTTTATTTACAATGGGGATGGAGATTTATTGTGATATTAGGTCTAAAATACATTTTAATAGTAAAACTCTAGCAAATAATGAGAAAATTGTCACTCCCCTCAATGACTGAGTTTTTAAAATACCAAAAAGAAAACAATAAGAAGCACACAAACCCAGGGGCCTGTAACTTCAGACCCAAAGCGGAGACACTTACGAAACCACAAGAGAAAACACGAAGACGAATGGGTATTTTGAGAAAGGGAAATGTCCCAAATGGCAAGAACCTTTGAGAGACACAGAGCTGAGTGACACCTGGGCGCACAGACGCACCTGAGCGGCCCGCCCTCTCTGCCCGCTGCAGCGGCTGCTGGGCCCGCACCTCCCGGCTCAGCAGGTTGTGGTAGGCGGGCGTCTGCCAGAGCTCCTCTCTCCTGGCCCTTCTGTCTTTCTCCTTTTCTCTGTCCTTTCCTTTGCCGTGAGACTTTTCGGCATCCTGCTCTCGGTGTTTCTCCTTCAGCTTGTCTTTCTCCCGCTCTTTTGCGTCTTTTCTCCTCTCCCGATGCTTTTCTCTGTCTCTGTCCCCGAGAGGACTCTCCCTGGTGGTGTGAGCCTCGGCCGTCCTCTCTCTGTGCTTGGTCTCGCAGTCCGGACCCCTGCCCTTAGGCTCCAGGTGCCCCGGGAGGTCCACCTCAGACTCCCTGTGCAGCTGCTTCTCCCTGTGTTTCCTGTCCTCCCTGGGACTGCCCAGTTGCACAGCCTGGAACAAGAGAAAAAAGATCCTCCAGATTTCCATTTGGCTCATAATATCTGAGTGTGAAATGCATACTCATTTGAAGGACCTTAAAAACCCACGGGTGGCTGTAGTCCCAGTGCTCTGGGAGGCCGAGGTGGGAGGATCGCTTGAGCCCAGGAGTTGGAGGCTGCAGTGAGCTGTGATGACCACTGCGCTCCAGCCTGGGCAACAGAGCGAGACCCTGTCTCTAAATAAAACCAAAAACAAAAAACAAAACCACAACAAAAAACCCACCTTGGATTCAACCACTATCCAGTCCCAGCAAGAAGAGGTCTGACTGGGTGTTCTTGGACACTAAGGGACTTGGCATCACACTCAGCACTTCTACAGCTGCCCACTGGCACCCCACAGATAGAAAAAGAGACACTGAGGCTGTATCGTAGAGTCACTGCAACAGGGACCGCCTGTGTCCCACAGACAGCCCCGTGTCCTCGACAGAAAACTCTCCAGAGGACTTGACCTCAAGCCCAGGCCCCTACCCACCCGCTGCCCCCCGCCCCGTTGAACTGAGATCTGCTCACCCCGGAGCAGCACAGGGATGCCCAGGGCCATGATAAGGCCCCCTGAGCTGGTGGGGCCTCAGGCTGGACTAACAAACTCGGCCCACTGTGGTTCCAGAGGGATTAACCACATAGCTTCATCTTTGAGTCAAAACACCTCTGAAATTAGCCACAGGTAACCAAAGTCATGCAGCGCTGTGAACCAGGCACAACTATCCAGGGAAACCACACAGGCTCTCACTGGGTCCCAACTCAGATCCTCAAAAATACGTTACCCGTAGGTGTCTCCTCAGGTCCTCTGCTTCCCACGTGTCCTCTTTGGTTCTTCTCTAAATAGGAAAAAGTATAAAGTCAGGATTTTTAAAGTTTAAAATAATTAATTGTATGTGCTCTAGTGAGCTGCTTTTTCATTAGGTCATCTAAATCAGTGGCAATTAATTCTGCACAGGCCAGAAAATAGTTGTCCACCTACTGGAATAAAAGGTAATAGAAGTATTATTCACTAGTCTGAAGATGACCCACAATCATAGAACGCATCCCTTTGGCTGCTTCAAAAACAAATATTACAAAATAAAAGTGAAAACAAGTCATAAGAGCAGTTGAACAACAGATCGAGGACGAGAACTTTGTGGGTTTAAGACACACCATGCTAGCCCGAACTTTGTCTGTGCTCCTTGGGCTGCAGGAGGCTCCTCCCAAGAGGGAGGGCACTGCGGGGCTTGCGTGGCAGAGTGGGGTACCCACTGCTCCAGGGACCAGCTGTGAGGGCAGAGGCAGCCCCAGGGGGTGGGCGGCCGGCACAGGTGTCCCAGCCCAGGGCCAGCTGCAGGCCCACACACCAGCATCACTGGCTACACAGGAGGGGCGAGCCTCCAAATGACCAGAGACACCTGAAGAGCACCCGCCCCAAACCCAGAGCCTCCCCAGCTGAGACCCCGATGTAGCAGAGCTGAGCCTCCCTGCGGCAAGTTCTCTGGTTCCTGATCCACAGATGTGTGGGCAGAATCAAAAGGCTGCTGCTGTTTTCAACGCAGCAACAGCCCCTGGGATGCATGGGTGGCAGACAACATGCACGTAGCACGTGATGCACACCAGATGCTACACGGAGCCAAACACATTATTTGAATCTCATAGCCCTGCTAGGAAGGCTAAAGACTCCATTTTACAAACAAGGAAACTGAGGCGCAGAGAAGCTCAACACCTTTCACCTCCAGAGTCTTGCACATGGCCAGGGAACTGAGTAAAATATCTGTGGAATGAATAAAAACGGGGAAAGGCTGCCTGTGCCCACTGACCCCTGGGGAACTGGGCTGGCTCAGCAAATACACGCCCAGCGCCTCTTCAACACCGAACGCGCTCCAGACACAGGGATTGCATTGATAGGTAAAACCCAAGAAAAGTACCTCTCTCCAAAGACATTTGTTGCTTCTACCACGGAAGTTCTGGCTCCTGTGGGATAACCCATCTCTCAAGCACAGATCACAACCCTCCGGCTGCACCCCAACCTTCGGGAAAGGAAATCTGTCTTAGTCCTCCCTGTCTCTGGCCACCGAGCACTACTGGCTCATGACAGTGCCTCGCAAACAGGAGGCCCTGGTGAAGGAGCGCTTCAAGACAGAGTTCGTCAGGGACCCCAACTGTTCCAAGAATTTAAGAGGAGATGTTAAATTAACATGTGGTGGTCTTAAATTATTTCCGTTGATTCTTCAATGACCCTTCGTTCCCAAGTAAGGTAATTCCTCTTCCCATGGACATGGGCCAGATTCAGCGACTCACTTCTAGGAAAGAAAACAGGTGGAAACCGAGCTATGACTTCCTAGTCAGGGTGTAAAATCAAAGCTTCCACCTGGCTCTGCAGGCTTGCTCTGGGAGAGCCCGAGCCATTGCAGGGGGACACTTGGGGCTGGAGAGGCCACATGCAGAGGCCAGCGTGGCCCAAAAGCCTCCTTGGAAGGCCCCACAGCCCAACTGAACCTTCAGGTGACATCCTAACTGCACCCTAATGTTCCACCCAGGCCACTGCCAAACTTCTCACCCCCAAGAACCTGAGGATAACAAACGTCTGTTGTTGCTTTAGGGCAACAACAAACATCCTCACCCCCACCCAGGACCTGCCCTATCATGGTGCTACCCTCCTCCCAAGACCCTGGCAGACCTGCCTGTGGTCCTTGTGGCTCAGATCGGTGCTAGTCTCTCCATGAGGCATGAGCCTTTGGAGACGTAATCACAGTTTAGGCTTCTGGGACATTTCTGTGCCACAGTGCGGCTCGCCTTTGTGCTGGACCTGCCTCACTGACGACGGCATTACCCCCAAACACACCCACAACACAGCCCTACACCCCCGAGTAAGACACGGCTCGATGTTTGGGGGTAATGCCTCACTGACGACGGCATTATCCCCAAACACACCCACAACACAGCCCTACACCCCCGAGTAAGACACGGCTCGATAGCAAAGTGACCTCAGCTGAGCAAAAGTAATCGAGGATGGTTTCTTGGGGAGAACAATATTCATCCTCACAATTTCACTGTCCCTTTAAGAAACACTACCTCGAAGGCACAAACAGAGTCTGGGATAAACGCTTCAAACAAGAGGCAGATGTAGTCCAGACGAGAAATGAAAACTGCATTTGAAATCATTCAGCCTTTCTAAAAACAGAACAAAATAGCACTGCACCGGACTGAAACAGTTAACACCACTAGCTCATATGTCATATCAAAATAAAAAGGGTAGGAATTTATTTTAATAAATGGATAACCTAAATACACACACACACATTTTTACATCCTTCAAGCTATGATTAATAGATTTCATGATAATAAACTCACACATTATCAATTGTTTGGTATGTAACAGTAAATTTAGAAATTTGTAAAATTTTCATTGAGGATAAAAATTAATAAGAGTCATACACACTGCAAGCAAAATAAAGTGTTTCTAGCTACTACTAGTGTTTCAGCTACTACTGAAAAAAACTGTCGCCACTCTTATCAAGCAGATGTAAAGTGTGCAACACGCCACAAACTTTTTCTAATAGCTACAACACACGGAAACTTGGTATGATTTTAGTGCAAATAAAGAACACAAATCTGCTTACATTAGCAACATCAATTATGTGAGCAAATAATTATACTGAAACAAATCAAAGGAAAAGCTTAGTGTAAAATAAAAGGTATAATAAGCAATACCAAAAAAGTATAATTTTATTCCAATAACCTCATGAAAACTTATCTTTCCCCTTACTTCATGAAATAAACTATACTAATCAAGTATACTATATAATGCTATAATAATTACATAATTTAGTTCTACTGACGAGTGAGCTAACTTCAGAAAAAGTTAGTGACCAATTTGCAACTGAAAATGTATTATAGGTATTCATTAGTTGCCAGGAAATATCCAGCCCTGAAGTCTGTTGCTTTTTCTACTTTAATGTTTATTTATTAAATGTGTATCAGAATAAAACCCCTAGGAGTGATCAAATGTCAAAAAATAATGAACGGAAAAAGACCCACAATAGACAAACTGCCATCTATTCATATATTCAGAACACCACAGATAAAGATTCTAAATCTTCTGGAGAAAAGAAAATGTTACTTACAAAGATATCTCACCAGCCAAATCACTGCTTTTACAACAAAATGTAATGCCTTCAAAGTTCTGGAAAAATTATTTTGATCCTAGAATTCCACGTTGAGCCAAACTCTTAAACAAGTATATCAGTACAATAAAGATAGTCTTAAAGTCTCCCCTCCTACATACTCGTTGAAAAAGGTATATTAGGATATATTCGGGGTGGGGGCAAAGAGAGGGGATTTCAAGAAGGAGAAAGATACTAGATCCAAGGAACAGTAGACCTAGCTCAGAAGCAAAATGAGAAGGAATTCTCAGATGATAGCTCTGTGCAGGTCCAGAAAACAATTAGTCCTAATGAGAAGAGAAAGTCAGTGAGCTCTGGGAAGAATGTCTTTTAAAGTGGATTTCATTAAACAGATAATATTACTGATTAATAAACTAGAAGACAAATCAATAAAGTTTAAAAATAAAAAAAAAGCATATGTTATTTTTTGCAAAAAAAAAAAAAAAGTCCAAAAGAAACCAACAGAAAATCAAAGAAAGACGTGGTCCAAATACGAAGCAAACGACATTGGGGCACATTAACTGGATGCAAGAAAAGATGAGCTACTTGGCCCTGACACCAGGAACACCGTCCTCCGAGCAGAATGAGTGCAGGAACACTCCGCGTTTTCTCTACCGGTCCAAGCGCACCGTTTGGTTCTGCAGAGAATGCCACTTACCAAGACCACAGTGTTACAGTGTGTATTAGTTTTCAGTTTCAAAAATCAACCCATAAGCAAATCACAGAAAACGTAAGTTGCAGAATGACTAGTGGGAACGTGAAGGGAAAGGTATAGAAGAGGACGGGCCAGGAAGCCGGTGGATTCAAGGGGAAACAGGTGGGTAGAGCGGTAGGGCAGTAACTCCAGCCTTCGCGAAGGGGAACCTGGAAGACACTAAGGTTGATACAATCCCAAATACAAATTAAAGAACACTATTTAACTAATAATAATTTAATGATTATTAAATAACTAATTATTAACTATTAATACATATTCAACAATAATAGTAATACTATTTGCTATTTAAATAACACTATTTAATACAAAGGTAAACGACAGGAAAGACCCACAGAGGAGGGAGGGCGGAGGACCCGCCCGCACCCCGCACGCAGTGTCACCGACCCTGGCGGGCGCCGGGCGACGCCGCTGCCGCCCCGTGCGCACCTCGCGGACTGGGAAACGAGACTCCTCAGGTAACCTTCCCGAGGTCGCACAAGGAAGGACAAAAGCCAGAGTTCAAACGGAGGCCGCCAGACCGCCATCGCCCCCTCTCAGGCTGCGGCAGGCGACATTTAAACTGAAATCGGCTCGAACCGAGCGAAACTGAGGGCGCGGCTCGCGGCCACGGCAGCCCAGGCGCGGGCGCGGACGGGCGCGGCCTGCTCGAAACTGCGAACAAGGACGGGCTTCCCCGCAGCGGGCGCCTGGACCGGCGTCCTGCGCCGCCTCAGTTTCCCCTTCCGCGGTGGGCACGGAGGCCCCGCCGGGGGGCGGCTGCGCCGGGAGCGGGAGCTGCTGCCGGCCCGGCCCCGAGCCCCGCATCCGAGACGGCCCGCCGCGCCCGGACCCCGCCTCGCACCGACCTTCCCTGGCTCCATCGCTCCCCACAGGCCCGGCGGCCGCGATATCCTCGGCCCCGGCCAGGCTCGGGCCACCCCAGCAGGAGACCAGCCGGCGGGCGCCCGCACTCTGCTCCCGCCGGGCCCGGGCCTGCTGAGCCGAGGCTCCGCGGGCGGCGCATCACCGGCTCCTAGCAACCGGCAGGCAGGAGCTGCAGAGTGCCGAGCAGTCGCTGCCCGGCATGCCCCGCGGCCGCTCTCAGTGCGCCTGCGCATTTCCGGCCGCGGGCACCCGCCGGTACGGGATTAGCTGCGGCGGGTATGCCGGGGCCCGTGCCCTTGCGTCTGCCGGTCTCGCCCCGCAGGCCCGACGGGAGGGAGAGAGGATCGTGACAGAGCTTTACATTTGAATAAGGCTTTGCGCTTTGCAAATTACGTTCCCGTATGCTGTCTGCGATCAGAGAAGTCCCGCTTGGTGGGCAGGAATCGAAGTCCTGGGAAGGGCGGTTGGACGCGAGGAGGGGCATGGAGGCGGGGCTCTGCGCCTCCGAAGCTTCACCTGCAGCTTCCAGGTGGGAGCCCAGGCCCGGCGAGGAGGGGCTCCCCGGGGGGTGCCCAGGCCAGCGAGGAGGGGCCCCCCGGGGGGTGCCCAGGACCCTCGAGGAGGGGGACCCAGGTCAGCTAGGAGAGGCCGCCGAGGAGGGGGGAGCACACCTGGGGGCCCTCGCGTCCATGGCGGTGGCTGTCGGGCGTCCTCGTCGTCAGCACGTGCGGTGGGAAAGGAGCTTCTGGGGCCGCTCTGAGCAGGGCTGGCTCTCGCGGTCCCCTGATTTCGGTACCTTAGGTCAGCTCTGTGGGGCCCCAGGCGGGGTAGCCCCGCGCACCACTGCCCACCTGTGCTCACGAACTCGCGGCCACTACCTCTTAATTAGATCTTAAATCGGCCCGTTTTTTGCGGCTCCAGCAGCTGGACTATCCGAAACGTCCATCTCACGTTAGTCACTGCGCACTTCTGTGGCACCTCTCGCAGCCAAACAGCAACTTACAGCTCCGCAAGTGCACCGCGTGCGCTGGGCATTGCGGGTGCTGTTTCCTTTGTCCCACTATGTCCCACCGTATTTGCCGAATAAATGGATTTATGGCTTTAGAGGAGTCTAAAACAATTATTTTCTGAATAGCTCGTTTGCCCATGGTTACATTTTATCTTACAGTTCTGGGATCATCTTTATTGATTCAGTAGATGGCCTCTTGAATTCTTCTGGTTACCTGGGAACTAAGAGTGCTGGAGACAGAAAGCTAAATAAGTGGCCTTAGTGTTAGGAGAGAGAAATGTGCAAACAACTGTTAATGTGAAAGTATAACAGCTACTCTTAAAACGCAGTGGATGAAGAAGTGACATGTCCGCCCGGAATACAAGAACCAGGTTGGGAAAGGCCTCATTTCAGTTGGACCTTGAAGCGTAAAATTTGCCAGGCAGAGAGAGGTTGGGAGAGAACATTTTGAGATAAAAAACAAAGTGTGCAAACACACACAGGAGAAAGGGTTTGGAGTGTTCTGTAATAATTTACTATATATTAATACATAACTGTGCTTGCTGTCCAATAGAGAATGCAACCCACATATTAATAATATACTAGTAGCCACATTTTAAAAAGTTAAAATAGGCCAGGCGTGGTGGCGCACACCTGTAATCCCAGTACTTTGGAGGCTGAGGCAGCTCGAGACCAGCCTGGGCAACACAGTGAGACCCCCGTCTTTACAAAAAGTAAAATAACAAATAAGGCAGGTGTGGTGGTGCACACCTATAGTCCCAGCTACGGGGTAGGCTGACACAGGAAGATTGCTCAAGCCCAGGAGTTCAAGGAGTTCAGCAAGCTGTGATCACACTACTGCAGTCTAGCCTGGGTGACAGAGGAAGGCCCCGTCTCTTAAAAAAGAAAAAGAAAAAGAAGTTAAAAAAGATGAAATCAGGCTGGGCCTGATGGCTCAGGCCTGTAATCCTAGCACCCTGGGAGGCCAAGGCAGGAGGATTGCTTGAGGATTGCAGGAATTTGAGACCAACCTGAGCAAGAGCAAGATCCCATCTCTACAAAAAACAGAAAAACTAGTTGGGTGTGGTGGCACATATCTGTAGTCCCAGCTACTATGGAGGCTGAGGCAGGGGGATTGCTTGAGCCCAGGAGCTTGAAATTGCAGTGAGCCAAGATGACATCACTGCACTCTAGCCTGGGTGACAGAACAAGAATCTCTCTCTCAAAATCAAGTTTAACAATATATTTAACCAAATATATGCAAAATGTTATCATTTTAACATAGTATATATTGAAAATATTGAGTCATTGTACAATCTTTTTTTAATACTGTCTTCAAAAGTGTGTATTTTACACTTGCACATCTCAGTTCAGACAAGCCATATTTTAAGTGCTCAAAGCCACATGTGGCCAGTGGCTTTCAAATTGGACAGCATGGGTCGGCGGCACAGTGTTAGCGCAGGTAGGAAAGGGAGACATGAGCAGAAGAGATACAGAACAAGCCGTGTAAACAAACGGGATACTGACAAGAAAACACACTGCGAGATTAGGGTAGCTGGCAGGTGTCACAGAATATTAGCATAAGAAAAGTGAGACATGAGAGAAAATAAGAAAACATGCAATGTAGACAAATGGGATGCCAAGTAAGAGAACACACTAACAATAACAAGACAAGGACAACAACAGCTGTCACAAGAAACATAACAGGAACAACACAGGGCACACTTATACATCAGAGCTTGCCCCCTACCCCATGGGCTTTGGATACCACACATCCAGGCCTAAGTTTGATAAGATGGAAAACTGCCCCTGCCACACATCAGGAAGGAGACATCCCCATTGGTCAAGAAAAAGAAAAAAAGAGAAGGTCAGGAAGTAGGAGAAGCCAGACGAGAAAAAGGGAGGACACAGAGACCGCAGTACCACTGTCCACTGGGATGTGTGCCCCATCCTACCCCCACCCCACTTCTGGAGTGTACTATGGCTTGCTAATCTTCCTTGGCAGTCCGCCTGCATGCCTGGAGGTGCACTTGCTTAATAAACTTTGCTGCTTGCTGCTTCAAAGCTGTCTCTTGCTTTCTTTCATTCTTCGATTGCGAGAAGACGGGAACCGAGGAGTTCAATAGCTGGTAACAAGAGGATGTGTTTTGCAACTGGGTTGGGAAGGATGCTGGGGACAGTGCTGGAATGGGGGAATGATCTCATTTGTAAAGGACCTTGAATGTCAGGATACCAAGATTTAAATGTGAGGCTGGCCAACACCAAGTCCTCACAACGGGAGGGAAGGGAACGTAGTTGCAGGTGGAGAAGGAGTGGAAGTCCAGAGAGGGTTGGGAGCTCACAGCCTGCACTGCATCGTGCTGTGCTCCACTTGTGGGCCAGACTGCAGCTCCCAAGAAAGCACTGCGCTCTCCACCCACAGGCCCTGCTGCAAGATCTTCTCCCTCTATCCCCCCCCAACACACAGCTGACCACCATCCCTAGAGTGTCAGCCTGGCACCACCCGACTGCAGACTTTTCCCACTTGGGACCCATATCCAATTTGTGAGAGTTTCCCCAGGTCTTCTGTTGTGTAACTTTAAATATTAATTTCCATCTCCCTCACTAGACTATAAACTAGTTTATAACTTCAGGTCACAGTAGAAATGAAACGATTTTTTCACAATAAGTAACTTTGTTACAAAAGTCAACCACCTTCCACTGCCATCCTTTCTAGGTTTTGTAGTCACATGAATAGTGTTATCTTAGAATGCCAGCATATACAGGTATTGCACAAAGCCTACCCACAGTGTTCAACACAAACAAGACCTTTCCACAAAGTGGTAGAATCCTGAATTGGCCTAACGCTGGCTGTGGAGCCCAACTGCCTGTGTCCACGATCCTGATCAGCCTCTTCGGCAGCTGGAACTTGGGTGGTTTTACCACCTTGTGCTTCAGTTTCCTTTTCTATAAAATTAGGACTTGGCCTGGTGTGGCTCACGCCTACAATCCCAGCACTTGGGAGGCCAACGTGGTAGGATTGCTTGAGCCCAGGAGTTTGAGGCTGCAGTGAGCTATGACTGTGCCACTGCACTCCGGCCTGGGGACAGAGTAAAGACTCCATCTCTAAATTAATTTTTTATAAATAGGAATCACTCTGTAAAGCAAATCGTGAGGATCAAATGAGTAATTACATTATGTAAAGTACCTAGCATGATGCCCAGGACAAACTAAGCACTCAATGTTATTAACAATTTTATTATTGTTTCTATATGTTACTGCCTGAATTTAAAGCATTTAGGGAAGATGAAAATATGTGGGATGCCAAAGTTATAAACTCCCTTTATAAATTTATAAATTATTCACCATAATTGGAGTACTTTTTGGAATTTCAGAGGCCAGTTAACAGTCCTCTATCAATTAAGAGGCTGTGGTGGGTGGAACTCTCTGGTTGTCTGTGCTGGAGGTAGCTCTCCTTGAGTGTGAGTGGCTGTCACACCTGTGATCAGGCTACTAATCAGCATACTGAGTGGGTCAAAGGGGGGATTATCCTGGTGAGCCTGGCCTTAACAGAAGGAACACATCAGAGGGCCACTCAGGATGTCCTAGAAGAAGAGGAAGTAAATTGCCATGTTGTGAGAGCCTGTGGAGGGGCTGCATGGAAGGACTTGAGGGTGAGCCCTGGCTGAGAGCCAGCAAGAAAAAGGGACCTCGGTCCCACAGCTGCAAGGAACTGACTCTTGCCCACGACCTGAATGAGCTTAGGAGAGAACCCTGAGCTGGAGAACCAGCTCAGCCAACACCTTGGTTTCACCTTGGGAGACCCGAGTAGAGGACCCAGCTAAGCCTGCTGTATATCCTCTTCATTACGGAGAAGAACCAAAATGGAGTTTATAACTTGATACATGGCTTTAGTTGGGGACTCTGACATATCCCGTCTAATCCAAGCTTCCCCTCCATCTGTACAGAGCGGCCTCTGGGGTTCCTGAGGACAAATGGCTTCAAAGAGACAAGCCCCAAGAAGTTGAGCTGTATTCATTGACATGTAGTCCAGAGAAAAGCACAAGGTGCAGAGATGATTGCTCATGGGGAGAGATATCACAAAAGTCTTCTCTGAGGTGGAGATACGCAGATTGGGTTTTGAAAGAGGAATAGGAGCTTGCCATCAGGTCAAGATGGAGAAGGCTGGTTAAGGCACAGAGAATAGCAAAGGATCAAAGATCGGCAGCAGCGTGGCTTGAGAAGAATGATGACGCTGCTTACGGAGGCGGCTGGAAGTGAGGCAGAAGTCGGGGGCCCTGTTTTGAAAAGCTCTGTCCATCATGCTTAGGAGCTTTGATTTTACACCATAAGAAAAGGGAACATTTTATAAGCAGGGAAGATACTCAGTCAAATATGCATTTTTAAAGTGGCCATTTGATGGAAACATGGACTTTTAAATAAATTTCACAAAAACTTCAAACTTAGAGAACTTACGCAAAGTACAAAAAACCCTCTTATCTCCCCAGCCAGATTTATCAGTTCACAGCACGTTTGCCCCACTCTTCTAGAAGTCTCTTCTCTGCCGTCTGTTCTCTGTCTACACACATTGTCACTATACTATCCTTAGTCTTTTTCTGAATCACTTGAGAAAGAGCTTCACATATGATTGCTCATCACTTCCTATCTTAGTGTCCCTGTCTTTGTGCTGCTATAACAAAATTTATCTTCTCACAGTTCTGGTGGGGAAGTTCATGGTCAGGGTGCTGGCACTTTTGGTGTCTGGTGAAAGCTGCTCTCTGCTTCCAAAATGGTGCCTGACAGTGAGGAGAGAAATGCCGTGTCCTCACGTGGCACAGAACTGAAGGCTGCCAGAAGCCTCTTTTATAAGGTCACTGATAATGTTCACAAGGGAGGAGCCCTCATGGGCCACAGGCCCCACCTCCTAATACTATCACATTGGCCAGTAAGTTTCAACACCTGAATTTTGGAGGGGACACATTCAAACCATAGCATCCCCAAATACTCTAGTTTCTATTTCTCCAAAACAAGGACAGACCCCACTGTACAACCCTCCCACTGGGGAAATCAACAGTGATACAACATCATTGTCCCATCCACAGACCCCACTCGAGTTCCACCAACTCAGCCAACGTTTCTTTTCCCTTGTGTCCAGGTCCCACCCAGGAACACACGCTGCATGGGGCCACACCTCTTCAGTCTCCTATGATCTGAGCAATTTTTACGTCTTTTCCTGTCTTTTGTGAGTTTTAAAGATGGTCTCTATTATGGGTCTGATGCTCCCTTGGGATATAAGGTCATGTTTTCTGGCAGAAATGTTCCAGAAATGCTGCTGTGCTCATGTTAGCACACTGTATCGGGACTCAAAATTTCCACCCATCTCCCACTGGTGATGTTTACCTCTATTGCATGGTCATGTTGGTGTCTGCTGGGTTTTCCCACCAGAAAGTCTCCATTTTCCCTTTTGTAATCATAAGTATGTTGTATAAAGGTATTTCGGGACTAATCATCATCAAAGTCCACCTGTGGTCCTGAGCCTCCACTCATAGCTCATTCCTGCATTGACCCCAAGATGACTGCCAAATGGTGACTTCTGTTTTCACTGTTCCTTCCACACTTATTAGCTGATGTCCTACTGTAAAGAAGAGCTTCCCTCTCCACTGTTATTTCCCTGCATTCGCCACCCGTCTATCCATGGACATCAGCATGGACTCGTGGATTCCAGTTTTGCTCACTGGGTCATAATCCACCAATATCACTCTTTGTTTTGCTGCTCAAATTGTCTCAGACTTGGCCCCAAGAGCCCCTTCAAGCTGCTTCCTTTGAGGTCACGTAATTCTTTGAGCACTTCCTTACTTCCTGAAAGAAAATATTCCAGGATCATCTTGTACTTTCACTGTTCCATTTCTCCAAAGAGCCCTGGCTCCTTTTATCAGAGAACAGTATTTAGAAGACAAGATCCGGGAGCTAGTTGTGTTCGTTGGCACTGCGGTACCATTGCTTCTAGGCACTCTAAGCAGACAGAACTAAAAAACACATCCATGTTTTCCATGCACATACACCTACATACACACACACACAAATATTAATATATATCTGTAAATAAATATTTTAAAAATGGGTTCATACTAATACCTCCAATTCCAATCCAATGCCTCAGGGTTGTTTTTGGTCTTTCCCCTTTTCCTATTTATAAGTTTCTAATGTAACCACACTGACAGTCTCCTCTGCCTGCCCTGTAGCCCCCTCCCACTGCCAGCACTTGGGTCTCCCAACAGCCTCCTCCCTGCTGGGAAGGGAAAGGAAGGGACGGGAGGGGAGGGGGAATAGGGGATGTCAGGTCTCCTGATAGCTCTTAAAAAAAAGAGGGTGGGATCAAAAGGATACCAATTAATTAAGAGATGTATATAAAAATCTGGGTAAGAAAATGTGATAATAAGTAACCCAAATCTAAGCTGTTAGAATTTTAAATTATTTGGGGCCTTAAAGAAATGTGATTATAGGGCCTGAGGCACATGATAGGCAGTCTTAACCTTTGCTTCTCTGATTATAGACTGGACTTCTCCCTCACAGGCATTGTTTGTGAAATGCTATAAACGACCAAAGGGTGACTTTCCCCTCCGCTGCTGATCTTCATTATAGATTAACCTCCCTCTTATCTTTCTCATACAAAGATTTCTTGGCTATCATGTCTTAGGATGGAATGTTAAACACTTTTAAATTAGAAAGGAAATATTAGAAAGGTGTAAAGAAAATAAGCCACACAGAAAAGAACATTGTAATTAATTTGCTGTAACCCTTAAAGCAGATTTCTATTTAAAAATGCTGTAATTCTGTTAAATTTTTGTTTTCTGCCTATATAAGCAAGACCTTAACCTTTAACTTCAGAGCACTGACCCCATTACTCTGGTGTCTGTGTGTCTTGAATGGAATGTGCCATTCGCAACTTCCTGCTTGAAGGGACTCTTTACAGCTGATCCTTTTGGTTATTTCAGGTTGACATATCAAAGGACAAAGCAAGCTTTTTCTCATTCTTTCTGCTGCAAAGCACAAAGATCTGTCCAGGATAGCTCAGGTAAAGGATGTTTACAGTAAGAATGGTTGGTTGTATCACAAAAAGGAGCACCACAGAAACACAGGAATAGGAGTCTTGGTAGGTTTGGCCAAAAATATCTTGGTTGGTACCATGGAAGGAAGAGATGCAGCAGAGTGTGTGCTCCCACCCTCTAGAATGAAAAATATTCAGAGTGTACCCAAAGTCAAGCTCATACCACACCCTGCAGGACAGCTAGTAAGTAGAGAGGCAAGGTATTGGGCCAACAAATAGCGACTTTTATTCAGAAAACCAGCAAACTGAGAAGATGGTTGACTACTGTCCCAAAGAACTTAACCATCTTAAGTCAGCATGACCTTCAGGGCTCTTTTTAAGGGAAGGGGAAGCGGGGCTCAGGTTGTAAGAGATGACCAAGAACCACAGACAACTGGGTGTCAGGGAGGGTCTGAGGAGGTTGTAAAACTTCTTTGCTTTTGGTCAGCTTTGGAGGACAAAGGTCAGGATGTTTCTAAAAAATTTTAACATAGCATTATTACTTATGTGCATGAACTAAAATAAAATCCTAAGCCCCCACTGACTGAACAGACCCATTCCTGGCCAAGGGGACCCCAGAGAAACCTTAAAACAGAATTCCCAGCCATTGATGGGATGGGAGGTCGGACACCTCATTATACCCACTTCCTTGCTAACCGCCACGAGGCTTTTTTCCTGAGGGCTACAAAAGCCCAATTCATGATCCTGACCAGTATTCTTCCCTGACAAAAGACCACCAACCATGGAGTGGTTTTTAAAGTCTACTGAACATGTGCAGAGAGGGTTTTCATGTCCTTGCTTCACCTTTTGATATCAGACGGCCACCACTTTCTGAACATGGACCCCATAAAGGGGCATAAAGCTGGACTGAGCATGTGCATGTTTCTCATAAATATTCATGACTTCTCCTTTGACTTGTTAAATATGTACACTTGGCCACCCAGCTCAGCACAAACTCCTGTTCCCATTGTTCCTCCCTGGAAGCACTGGTTTCTGGCTTTTGACCTGGGCTCTGCTTCTCAGCCTGTAGGAATGGCCACCCTCAGGCTGCAACCCTTTGTGAGAAATGAAGCTTTCCTTTCCAAAGTTATGAACTTCATCATTTTCTTCAGTTTACATGTGTATGCTTTTCTTACCTCCATGGGAGTTAGTTTTGGAAAGGCACTGTTGTCACCCTTTCTTCTAGCTAAGCAGAAGCTTTTAATCTAAAGGATATTACCACAAGGGGTCAGAAGCAAAATGGAGCTAGTCATGCTAAGCCTCCCTTCACTGTCACAGAGGTGTTGGGGAAGAGAGACTAAGGTAAAGCAGGAAGGACTGAACTGAAGAAGGCAGCACTTTTCTCTGAAACTAGAAGGGCTGAAACTTCATAGCTGTGTACTAGAACGTTCAGAGTGACAGTCTTTGCTCCGAGAAAGCAGCACCTTTCCTTGGAGAACTGTCCACACAGAAGGAAAGGATCAAGGCAATCTAAAGCATCCCAGGAGATTGAGGGATAAAGAGTAAAGATTAACAGAAACCTAAGAACCAAACTGGACCTGTCAGACCCAGTGCAGAAGGAGACCCGAGGCGCAGCATTGCCATCCATTCTGCCTTCTTCACCTGTTAAGCACAGGGAGGGCCAGAGGCTCAGCGGGCGGCCTGAAGGCAGCTGACTGGTACGCAGCACCAGCACGCTTTGCTTCTCTCCCGCTTCACATCCCCAGGTCTACGGCAGATGGCACAGGATTTTCATGTGGTTTATGTGATCCTACGCAAAGACTGCCAAAGACAAAGAGGTTCACTCTCCTTCCTGCAACTACAAGGCAGTTACTTGTTTCGATGCTCCCAAGGCTTAGTCTCGAATGGGAAGTGGCATCAAGAGCGTGAACCTGCTGCACAGGGAAAGGGGCTGAGACTCACCAGTGCTGCCACAATCAAGGGAACGTGAGCAGCAAGAAAAGGAAGGTCACTTCCTTCCCTTGCTTGAGATTTAGGCCCTTGCCTGGAGTTGAGCGTTCCGGGGGATCCAGAGCAATGTTTTACATGTGTGTAATACGACCTGCACACACATGCACATACATAATCATGCAGACACACAAACGAGGGTAGGGAGAGGTACTCCTACACAAAGGTGACCTTGTTTCTGGGCATTTGTTTATTCCTTACCTGCCAGTGCCCTAGTTTGTTGCAAATTGACTAAAAATTTCCTTGAAATTCACTGACTAGGCTGGAAAACACTCAAGTACAATGTTCTCTGCCACTGTTTGGCCTCAAGGAGATCAGGAAACAAATATAGTTAACTTGATCAAATTTACCTGAAATACAGGAGACAACAGTGGCGGTGTTCTCCGGGAGCATGGCCTCCGCTCACAAGCAGGGCCAACAGTGACTGCTGGACAGCAGGGCCCTCCCTGGCACCCCGGGCCAACCCCTGCGCCCCATCCCTAGTGTCCCAGGCCCCTCCACCGCCTGTCCTGGCCCCTCTCCCCTCCCCCCACCCCCGCACCGCAGGTCATCCCCTGGGCGCCCTCCCCTAGGCCCTCTCCAACTCCCACTGACCCACCCCCCGCGCCCATTCCCCCCAGGCCCTCTCCCCCGACTCCCTCCCCTGAACCCTCTCCCTGGCCCCAGGGTCCTCCCGCCTGGGCGCCCCCGACACACGCCCCTTGCCCTGGGTACCTTCCCCTGGACCCCTGACCCTCTCCCCCAGCCCCTTCCCCTGGGTACCCTCCCTTGGATCCTTGACCCTCTCTCCCCTAGACCCCCGTCCCATGACCGCCACCCCCCCCAGCCCCTTCCCCTATGTCCCCTCCCCCGGGCCCTCTCCCCCAGCCCCTTCCCCTGGGTCCCCTCCCCTGGACCCCTGACCCTCTCCCCTGGACCCCTGTCCCATGACCGCCACCCCCCCGCGCCCCTTCCCCTACGTCCTCTCCCCTGGGCCCTCTCCCCCAGCCCCTTTCCCTGGGTCTCCTCTCCTGGACCCCCCCCATGTCCCCCAAGTCCTGCCCCGCGCCCCTGCCCCTAGGTCACGTCCCATGGGCTCTCTCCCCTGGGTCCCCTCCCTGGGTCCCCGGCCCCCTCCCTGCAGCCCCCACCGGCCCCCGACGCAGAAGACACCTCAGGCTGTGCGGTCGCCCGCAGGAGCAGCAGCTTCACCGGCGGCGTCCTCAGTGGCCCTTGCGGGTGTTGCGGTTCCTTCCTACGCCCTAAGCACACCAGCCGTGGGGCTGTCGAACCTGACGAGCCCCTAGAGTTACAAACCCCGACAAACGGAGCGGGAAAGCCGAGAGGGCCGAACACCTCAGGGGTCACACACTAGGGCAGCGCCTAGAGCCGGGGTGACACACCCACTCGAGGGCGCTGCGGCCGGCCCCGCCCACTTCGCGTGACGAAATGCCCGGATCACGGCGTACGTTCCTCGTCTCAGGCTCCGCCCCCGACGCGATAGCGTATGTCAGCGGCCCCGCCCACTCGCGGTGGCGCCACGCCCCGAGACGACGGCGTCCGTCCCTCGCCTCAGGCCCCGCCCCCGACGCGATGGCGCCGAGCCAGCCGCCCCGCCTACTTGCGGTGGCGCCGCGCCTCGGGCCACTGCGCGCGCCCCGACTTAGGCCCCGCCCCCGACGCGACGGCAAAAGCGGCGGTCCGGCCCTCGCCTCGGACCCGCCCCCGGCGCGGGGACGCCGCGCACCGCCCTCGGGCGGGGCCGGGCTGAGGGCGCGGGCGAGTGCGGCGCCGGCCCTCAGAGGTGCTGGCGCGCGTCGCGGGAGGGCGGCACGGCGCGGCGGGGCGATGAGCAGCGCCCGGGGCGAGGGCCCCGAGGCGGGCGAGGCCGGGGTGCGCCCGACGCCCGAGGCCCCCGGCGTCGCGGCGAGCGTGGACGTGCCGGGGCTGCTGGCGCAGCTGGCGCGCAGCTTCGCGCTGCTGCTGCCGGTGTACGCGCTCGGCTACCTGGGGCTGAGCTTCAGCTGGGTGCTGCTGGCGCTCGGGCTGCTCGCCTGGTGCCGCCGCCGCCGCGGCCTCAAGGCCGGGCGCCTGTGCCGCGCGCTGGCGCTGCTGGAGGACGAGGAGCGCGCCGTGCGCCTGGGCGTGCGCGCCTGCGACCTGCCGGCCCGGTGAGACCCCCCGGAGGACCCCCGCCCTGTCACCGCCCTGACCGGCCCCCTCCTCTCCGAGGACGCCCCGCCCTGGCCTGACCGCCCCCCCCAGGACTCACCCCGCCCTGTCAGCGCCCTTCCCGGCCCGACACCCCGGGAGAAGGGTGTCCTCTCGGGAGACAAGGGAGGCAGTTTCCGCCCCGGAGCCGGGTCCTGGCCCCATGCCGGCTGCGGGCCTAAAAAGTGACAGCGGTGGGAGAGGAGAAGTTGGTTTTTCCTTCTGCTCGGAGAGGACTCGTTCATTTGTTGGCGGCTTCGGACGCGGTCGAAGAGCATTGCGTGTCCCTCGCACGATTTGCCGTCTTAGCGTGATGGAAAGGCCGTGTCGCTTGTCCCCTGGTGGGGCTGTGTCTTCCTGTAGGGTCGGCCGGAGCCGGGTGCGTGCGGGGCGGCAGGTTTTGGAAGAGTTGCACTGAGGGCAGGTCGCGCCGTTGGTTGTTTTATTTCTACCCCGGGCAGTTCTCTAGGCAGCGTATTTGTGGAGTGGAGACGCTAGCGGGTTGGTTTCGTCATCTTCTCACTCCCGGAGTCTTTCTTAGCCTTGAGTTGGTGTCCCCAGTTCAGACTGCAGGAAGTGGTGCTTTCCTGGGGCTCACTGCAGACTGGCCGCCCTGCCCTGACCGACCCCGGGAGAAGTCCCCCTTCACTCTGCGGTGAAGATGGGCACACGGGGTTTCAGAAGGGCCGTTCCCTCTTAGAGGAGCAGAGGGCTTTGCGAAGGGTCCCTGTCCACAGTCACGGGACACTTGGAAAGTCAGGCGTGCAGGGCATGACACGGTGGCAGACAGACAAGAATTAGAAAGCAGGAGTGCCCGAGGCAAGAGCAGCATCGCAGATGCCACTTTGTGAGGACAAGTGGCAGTTGGAGTGAGAATACAGTAGTAAGGGAGGTTGGAACTTCAAATCTTTCGCTGTGTGCTGGATATGTGAGACGGTGGCGTTTGGCAGAACCCACGATAACTGGCGTGGTACGCGGTCAGCTAGCAGCAGGGAAACCCAGGGACAGCGAAAACAGAAGTTAGGGTGCCCGAGATGGGAAAAACCAGGAACGGAAGTGCGCTTTGGAAATGAAGAAGGATGTTAAAGTGACATCCTATGTCACATTACACTAAGTTAAACCGTGTTGGAAAGTAAGCAGAAATGGCGAGTAGGCGCCTTACCGTATCAGCAGCGTAATCAACGCTGAAATGCACAGGAGGTGATGGGCCTGACTTGCATAGGTACTTGGTTATGGAGCAATTGGCTAATACCAAATTTGCTTGTAAAAATCTTTGTGAAACACAAGACTGTTTTCTCATAGTAAATTCACAAGTAAAACTGCTGCCATATTGAAGAACTAATCTTTTTTTTAAACAGAATAAAAAGGTGATTAGCTAAATAGTCTTTTCTTGGGTTTTTCATCTGCGTGACTTAAACTAATGAACCATGGTGTTTGTCTCACAAAGAATTTCTCCAGAGTTTTTTGCTTGTTTGTTCCAAATTTGTATTCCAGCTCATGTCACACACATATATACTAAAACATGCCTGTATTGCTCAGAGGACTTCTGGAAGGGTTCACATGAAACTTGACAGTGATCATATCCGGGGCTTTAGAGAGATTTTTAAATATATTTTTATAATACATGTATTTATATATATATTATATTTCTTAAAAGTAAAAATTATACTTTTGTTTTTATTTATAATAAAATCAGTGGGTTGTATGGTATAGAAGTGTGCCTGAAATTCTGCTATAGCCAGAGAGTAAATCAACAATAGAAGAAGCCATGCATAAGAAAATATTTCAGAATTACTAGTACTTTGATTTTTACTGCACATACATAGGTTCTTGGGGTTTCTGAACTTTGGGCTTGTATTTTGCTTTGAATAAGATATATTTGTACATCCTAAAGACTGTATACTTTTTCATATTGTGTCTCTGAGGACTATGAGTCACAAAGGGGAAGCACAGGAGAACAAACTATTGTCCTGCAAGCTTCCATTTAATCCACCTTTGCGTAGATTCACTGACAGGTTTTCTTATTTTTATTTAGTAAAGTAAACATTTACCCTGGATATGGAAAGTATATAAAGAATATTAATACTTTGAGAAAAAACATATACTAGTCCTGAATTGAGACTGCCAGGATATGAAAAATGGTTCTCACTTAACTGATAATTCTACAAGAATTTGGTCCAACAGCTTTAATGTCAATAGTGGTATTATTTATTTCTCACTCCTTTTTTCATAAACAGGGCAAAGGCCTGGCAGGCTTGATGGATTGGCAGGGCTTTTTGTTATAGACATGTCTGGCCTACACTGATGGGGCACTGGAAAATTAGACAACTCTGGGTGAAGAAGTTTTTGTTTTGTTTTGTTTTGTTTTTTAAGCTATGGGTTCCTACTGTGTTGCCCAGGTTGGTCTCCAACTCCTGAGCTCAGTCAGTCCTCAGCCTCCTGTGTGGCTGGGACTATAGTTGCATGCTGCCACACCCACCTATGAAGATTCTTTAAGTTTTTATAGAGATAAATAAGGACAATTTTCCATTGCTATTTTTATTTATTTGAAAAATTAGAACTTGGGTGAATTCTAACTCTCCTGTTTTTACTGTTGCTAATAAATGGTGACTCTATGGCTGCAGGTAGGTAGAGACCCAAACCTGTCACATACAGCATTACATGACTGTGCTGATAGTTGGTCTTTTATTACTCAAATACTTGGACTATTGAGAACGAAGGTATACTAGCTCCCTTGTTTATGTTCTGTACTATTGTATATAAACTTTCTCTGGGGAGAGCTTTCTTCTTCCTATTGTTCTTCTGGGAAGTTGAGGAGAATTTAACTCCAGCCAGAATATGATACGTATAGCCTAAGAACCAAATGAACAAAAGTAAAGAATTCACCGTGGTCTCGTGTAAGCAAAGAGCAAATATTTACTTTTTTCATCAGCATTAATCATTGATTTAATACTTTAATAAAATTTTGTGAAGACTTTTTGGCATATCTGATTCAAGAGCCACAATTTAGCTATTTTAAAGTGAGTGCTATTTTAGCACTTAAATCCTGGAGTGATTATGTAGTTTGACAGAATGTTAAAGTCCTCCTCATAGGTGCAAACGGGATATGGGTGCCACTGTGGGTTTCTTGTTTACACCACATTGCAGCTGTAACACAAACAGGAAAAGGCTGTGACAGTTGCATTACTTTACGGTTGTGTGGTCCAAATGCCCCAAAGTTGCTAAAAATAAAGCAGTAAATATCGAGTTTTTAGTTTAAACTAAAAAGTAGATTTAAATTTAGAATATATACATGCATCAGCGTGTACACTCTAGTTTCAGTAATACTTATTTTTCACATGAATATTGTCCTTATTCTACACTTACAGAGGTGAAAATATAGAGTTAGGACTGAAATGTAAATAATTTATATAAATGTATACATTAAAATGTATGCAATATATTTTATAAATACATATTTATAAATACACATCTCAATCCTGTGAATAATCAGTTATGGAAATTGGTAATTTAGTGTTGTCATTAAGCCTAATGAACCTATGATCTTTTCTGTAAGTTTTCATGATTTATACATTGGTCACAGCATTTGACTTTCCTGTAGACACTGTGAGTATACTATAACCCATCAAATTCTACACTTTAAATGAGTGAATTGAAGAGTATGTGAGGTGTATCTCAGTAGCACTGTTTAAAAATACAGACATTGAATTTCTTTTAAAAATAGGTAAAAAGGTGGTCAGTTATAGTGCAAAGTGATCTGTGCCTCTTTGCTAATGGAATTCTAGCAAAAACTATTACATTTTTTAAAGAATATTGTTCCAGCTTTACATTTTAAAGGATATTAAATGAAAGAGGTGGGCTTATGACTGAAAAAAGTAACTAGATAAATATTTTTACCTTAAACCTAACATCCCTCCTTCCCTCTCTTCCAGTGGGGTCTCACTATGTTCCCCAGGCTGGCCTCAAACTGCTGAGCTCAAGATTCCCTGTCACCTCAGCCTCCCATGTAGCTGGGACTACAGGCACTCACCACTGTGCCCGGGTCCAGTATTAAACATTGATACTGGCTAAAACAATATAAATTCTAATTGTACGACATAGAAATCATGCTTCAAGGATATAAACAACCTAAATCTGTTTTTTTTCTGTGAGTTATTCCAAACTCTTCACTCTGATTGGAGGTTTCCAATATATAATTATGTATGTTTGAGGACTAGAGGTCCCACCAGACCCCCAGGGTGAGGAGTGAACATGCTGCCTCTGGACGCTGGCCCAGGCCCTCCGGGCAGTTCTCACAGCTTATAGGGAGTTGGAAACTAAGTGTAAATACTACCATGCTCTGGAAACCAGGAGTGTTTGAATGTGTCTCCAGGGAAGACAGTGATGTCTTCAGACCTAAGCGTGTGAAGTCAGAAAAGGAAAGCTTGTGTAATGCAGTGTAGTTCTTGTCTTGCTTTAGATACCAGAAGACTCCCAGCCACGTTGTTGTGCTCTGTGCCAGCTGTTGTAGCTGGAGTGCTCATCACACCTTTCTCCAAATGCACTGTTTTCATTTACTCTCAATGTTCTTATTGTGCCTTGAACACTGAGTCACCTCGTGTTCTTTCGGGATTGGGTGGGGCTTAGTTCTTACACAAACAGTTAATATGTCAGTTACCTTTTGCATGGGATCATTTTCCATTAAACATATTTATAGAGGTTTTCTTATGGTCTTTCTCTGTGTCACTGACTTTTCTTCATTTATTTTTCTTAAATGTTTTTAACATCCTATGATGTTTGTTAAAGCAACCATTTGTTTTGGCACATCTTCCCTAGAGTAGATCCCAATTTATGTGTAGGGATTAACAATGAGTCTTTGTGGATACATTTATTTACCCAGCCAACATTTATTAGACATTTGCTATGTCCCAGATATTGTGCTAGGTTCTTACAACACAAATATAAGTCGCCTTAAACTCGAGACATTTACTAGCTGGCAATAACACACATCTATATTTAATCCTAGTTTTAGTCAATTTATTTTTGTTTTTTAATTGACAAAAAATTGTATTTATCATGTACAATATGTTGTTTTGAAATATGAATACATTGTGGAATGGCTAAATTGAACTAATTTAACATATTTATCATTTTTTGTGTGAGATTTTAAGTGTGAGAACACTTAAAATCTACTCAGTGATTTTCAAGAATACATTATTATTAACTACAGTTACCATGTTATGCAATAGATCTCTTGAACTTATTTCTTCTAACTGAAATTTTGTGTCCTTTGACTAATATCTCCCCAAACCCTCCTCCCTTTTTTTAGTGTTAATAAAAGCAATACATGGTCATTTTTTTTAAGTCAGGAAAAAAATATATTGAGAACATCTGCCATAATGCCAAACCCCCATAATGGTATTTGGTGGAAAATTATATATTGAGTAGTGTTGTTTTTGTGGATGTTTCTATTTGTACTGATCAACTATAGTAAAAATCAAATGATTTTTAGGAAATTTGGAAAATCTGGCTTAGGACTTAAAAATTTTCCGTACTCTTAACTGCATATGGAAAAAAAAGTAAGGTTGGCCTTCGTTAGATTTTTCAATTGGGAAAGTAGTATGTTCACCATAAAAAGTGCTGTTCGGGGCATTTTGTACATCTACTAAGGTAATGTAGCTCAACTCTTTAAATCAATCTGTTTTAAAACAGGTTTTCTGCATGAGAATTTAAAACTTTTTTCCAGGGTTTGTTGATCTAGCTATGCGCATAAGCCTAATTTTATGCTGTGTCATCTTTAGTTACTTTTGTGGCAGGCAGTTTTATGATTGTTCTTATGTTGGATGGCTCTGAGAGCCATAGTTCAATGCCAGATGTCTTTTTAATGGCTTACAACAGGGTGTCTGGGTGGAAGTCTCAGTGCAGAGTAACAACCATGTCTCAAGTGCACCTGTGTCAGCTCAGCAGTACCTGGCAAATGCACACTAGAATTAGTGAATAGCACGCCAACAGCAAGTGTGGTAATACTAGTATGATGGTTTTCATTATGCATTCTTTTTCATTATTTGTAAAATTGTCATTGAAATTGAGCCTGAAGTTTTCTTTATTAGTTCAGGCATGTAGTGAAGCCCCACATTATCTTTCTATTTTTAATGAACATGCAAGTATATTTTTCTTTATTTTTTATGTTATGACTAGACAGGTTTTAAAAACATAATTTTTCTGATTTAAGAAGAATGCATGCTCATTATAGAACATCTCAAGCCTCGGAGAATAGTAAAGACAGCACAAGTCTTCCTGCAATCCTACTAACTAGGATAGCCATGAATAACATTTTGGTTGACTTGCTTAACCTTTTAATGATATGTTTGGATGTCTATGTATATATGTGTATGTATAACATGCTTTCGTCATTAACCATTATATTATGCATATTATGGCATAATTCTTCAGAAATATGACTGACGACTGCAATATTATCTATCCTGTGGAAGACTATGCTTTATATAATAAAAACAAGATTGTGAGCTATATGGTGAGAAAAAGATAACTAGAATTTGAGGTATTTAATTTTGTCCTTTTTAAGTTATGAAAGCTAATTTACTTGAGCTGTTTATTAGATCTGTATCTGGGATATATGGATTTTTTTTAACTCATTAGAGTAGAATGATTTTATAAGCAAAAGTCTAGCTGTGGAAGATTGTTTTTGAATGGTATGATGCTAAAAGTCAGTAGATTTATCCCCATCTCTTAAGTAAATAACCTTTACATTCCTGCCACAATATGTCACAACTTAAGTTTGCCTTTCTTCCTCTGTGCTGTGTTGATGTATTAAGGTCTGACAGTTAACGAACATTTTTAACTGAAGTAGTGGTTTTGTGCGGCACAATAGAAGGTGGCTACTTCAAGAGTTCCGAGAAGACTCACTGGATTGCCTTGTCCTTGCCTGAAAACAGTCGGCTATGTGGCCAGTGTCTGTGCTGGTTGGCAGCCCCTCGTCACTGAGTGGGGTGCACACGTGCAGGTGAATGGCCTCTTGCCCTGGGCAGCCCACTCCACGGAGGCTGACAGCTCGGGCTCGGGACCCACCCCTTCCTGGCCCAGTGCCCTTGGATGTGTTATACTTCGAGCAACCTTTGTTTCCTCCGTGGTCAGATGGGGCTGGGATGAGCCTCAGCCCTGCTGTGGCTGTGAGGCGGGAGGTGGGGGGGCTGCGGCTGCTGGACCTGTCCTTGGGTCACAGACTCAGAGGCTCTGCCTGTGGGCCCTCGGGGTCAGTCCTGCTGTCCTGGTGGGGCCTGAGTCACTCTCTGCCTCGCAGAGTTGGCCTTTGCCACCTCCCCGCCCACTTCCACCAGAATGGAACAGATGAGCCCTGGGGTTTTCTTTGTTTCTGTTTCACTGTGGTTTGTTTATTTTACTTTGTTGCTAAGAATTTATCTACCATGATGCTTTACTATTATTAACACTTAAAAGTATGCCTTATAACTTCACTTTCCCTCTCTCTTTTTCCTTGTACAGTATTCAGGCAGCCTATGTGTTACTCCTGGTCCTTGCTTTGATTTGCTGTTTCTCCTCCTTCCTTAAATGCCGTCCCCAGCCCCACTGCCCGCAGCCACCCTGACGCAGTGGAGAGTGGGAGTTAAAATTACATTTTGGATGTATAATATTATAAAGTTGATTAATTCTGGTATTCATTTCCTTCCTTGTGTGAATAAGTGTTGGTTAGTGACTAAAGTGAGGATTTTAATTTTAACCTGTATTAAATGTGGAGTTGTTTCCTTCTCTTTATATCTTAGGGATTGGTATGTTTTCAGTTTCTCAGAGTGAGGTAGATCTGTAGAAAACAAATCCAGTGTTGTGGGAGGAGAACATTATTTGACTCACTTCATGCCATAAATATTACACTGGAATATGTCTTACGTACCAATGTTTGGTTATGCATCTTGAGTTTACTGGTGTCAAATTGCTAAGATTATTGACCTGAATGATACTCTTACCTTCAGGTTTCATATAAAACTTTATTTACATAGTTGTTAAAGCATTTAGTTTAATCCCCCCCCCTTTTTTTTTTTTTGAGACAGAGTGTCACTCTATTGCCTGGGCTAGAGTGCTGTGGTGTCAGCCTAGCTCACAGCAACCTCAAACTGGACTCAAGCAATCCTTCTGCCTCAGCCTTCTGAGTAGCTAGGACTACAGGCATGTGCCACCATGCCCGGCTAATTTTTTCTATATATATTTTTAGTTGGCCAATTAATTTCTTTCTGTTTTTAGTAGAGATGGGGTCTCTCTCTTGCTCAGGCTGGTTTCGAACTCCTGACCTTAAGCTATCCTCCCACCTCGGCCTCCCAGAGTGCTAGGATTACAGGCTTGAGCCACCGTGCCTGGCCTAGTTTAATTTTTAATAATTATATCCACTAGTGTAGGGGTGGGGAACCTTTTCATGTTGAAAGGCTACATTAATTTAGCTGTAATCAAATAAAGCTACATTCAAGAAACTTCAATTAGATATACTTAAAAATGTATTTTTTTTTAAAAAATTAACTACTATGTACTTAATTCCAAAAAATGAAAACTATTTGTTCGTTTTAAAGTTAACTAACCTTTGAATGAATATTATGTCTGCTTTCTGTTGGAAAGCATTTGAATATCTGGTTGCAGCATGGAGGTCTGAAGTTTCAGTTGATCCTCTAGATGGGCATCAGTCATTTGTGACCTTAAGGGCATCTTGATTTGGGTTAGGTAGGAGAATGTAGATTCACAGCAATAAGTGGTTGAAAAGCAAGAGAGCATTTTTTGGGCATGTTGCCAAAGGCATGGGTATTCTGCATTTTTCCATATTTCAGTTGGATCTGTCTTAGCATCAAACAATGACTTGAAAATGTCGTCTACTGGGAGCTCAATTCCATCTGTAGTTCTTTAGGTGCCTTGGTGATATCAACTAGGTGAGGCTAATTTGAGTGTGATGTCATGATTCTCAAAGTCACTGAATCTTTCATTGTACTCTCCAATTAATAGGTCTATAACAGCTGTATGTTTTTGAAATGATTCTCATATATCATTCTGCTCATTAAAGACCTTTGCTAACTGCCAAAATTTCCTTTTGAAGTAGTGTTTTGAAAAAAGATAGCTTTTTTTTGAAATGCTTGAATTTTTTTGTCACATATCATATATAGACTTAGTTTTACCTTGCAAAGAATTACTCAGGTCATTTTGATTTGAGATGATACCACACAGAAATGCTGCATCCTGTAGAAATATTCCTTCAGTGATGCACATTACTGATTCTGTTCTTCATAAAATTTAACTATCTGTTCTTACAGAGATAAAATTTTGGCTAACGCCCCCCTGCCATAGCCAACACACTTCAGAGAGAGATGGCAAAATCACACCGAATACCTCATCGTTCAACTTCAGCATGTTACAAAACTGATGATGCATTAGCACAATATAGTTAACAATACGTACAATTTCTTACGAAGTGTCGACTTAAAACTGTAGCTTTAGCACAGAGATTTTGCTGATGCAAGATACAATGAAAAGAAATAAGAGCATCTGGATCTGTTAATACTTTTTTTATCTGTGCAATAAGCCCTTCTTGTTTTCCTGTCACGGAAGGTGCACGGCCTGTGCATGCACTCTCTAAATTTACCAAGTCCAGTACAACTTCATGACATTTATCTTGAAAGTTGTTAGAGATATCTATTCCCTGTGTTCTGTTTGCAAGAGGGCCCAAAGTGAGTAACTCTTCATAGTAAGAAAATCTTGTGTTGTGACCCAAATGAAGTATAAAACCTGTACCGAGCCAGTAGTATCAGTTGATTCATCCAGAGCAATTGAATAATATATATTTTCCTTCTTAAATATTGCATGAAGTTCTGTTAAGTTGAAGGCTAATTCATGCTGCCAATCGGTTATGGTTCTCCTTGAAAGAGGCAGTTGTTTGTACTTTGAAACGTTATCTATGTCTAAGCATCTTACAACTTTGACAGTGTATTCTTTCACGATTTCTACATCACTGAATGGCTTCCCTTTTTTCACAGATATATGAGGTCTGTCCAGAAAGTACGCAGCCATGTAATATGTTCTTGCTATATTAACAATGGCTGGATACTTTCTGGACAGACCTTGTATAATCTCTTTATAAGTTGCATCAGGGGCGTTATTTCTAGGTCTTATTGCTGCTTGAAAGAATTGTCTTTGCTTTTGCTTTTCATCTTTTTTTTTTTTTTTTTTTTTTAGAAATAGTCTCACTCTGTTGCCTGGGCTAGAGTGAGTGCCGTGGCGTCAACTTAGCTCACAGCAACCTCAAACTCCTGGGCTCAAGCAATCCTTCTGCCTCAGCCTCCCAAGTAGCTGGGACTACAGGCACGCGCTACCATGCCCGGCTAATTTTTTCTATATATATCTTTAGTTGGCCAGTTAATTTCTTTCTTTCTATTTATAGTAGAGACGGGGTCTCACTCTTGCTCAGGCTGGTTTCGAACTCCTGACCTTGAGCGATCCGCCCGCCTCGGCCTCCCAGAGTGCTAGGATTACTGGCGTGAGGGTTTTCATCTTTTAATTTCTGTTTGTGGTCCTTGTGAGTGTTACATGCTGATAAGCATTGAATTTCCTTAACGTTGATATTGTAGTATCACAAAGCAAGCAAATCATCTTTAGCAGAAACAAGATAATATTGCAATTCTGAATCCTAATTAAAAAATCTATTTTCTTCCTTCAGTGTTCTCTTGGTCTTCTTTGACATGATGGGCTGTTAAGCAGACAGAATTAAAAAATACTGTTGAGCTGTGCAACTATTCACAAATTCCACTTGAAACAAACACAGTTTACTCTTGTCCAAAGCTGGTAACAGAGTGGTGTACCCAACCATCCTCGTGTGCTAGTGGCCTCAGTCAGGCGGGGAAATTAAAACTAAATCAGGAGTGTAGCAACTGTCAATTTAGCCCTTTTGGCTTACCAGTGTTCTAATTGTGCCAGTCAACCTGGGAGGATTATGTTGTTGAAACTTAGTTTATTCTTTGGTATCTTAAATACATTCATTTTAAAAATAAAATAAAAATATAAAAGATGAGCAAAAATGTATTAATAAAAATAAAGGGCTTTGTTCTGTAAAATTTGGATTCAGTCAAAAGGCCACACTTAAGGATCTAAAAGGCTGCAGGTTTCTCACCCCTGCTCTAGTCTCTGGCAAGGTGCATTTGCATATCCCTTGTGCTCAGTAAACCTATGGGGATTGTTGAAACAGTGAATTAATCACTCATTTTATGAGAACTTTCTACACTGAATTTGTAAATTGTTGTGTAGTGTCCGTGTTGCCATTTGTGCACATATTAGAGGTGAACCGCCTCCTGAGGTCGTTTCATTTGTGCTATAAACCTTTAAACGGCCTAGTACGCGAGTGCACAAAATCTGGTAACACTTTCTGCTGTGATATCTGAGCCCTAGGATTTTAAAACCAGGAACCCAAATATAACCCAATACAAAAATGACAAACTATTTCTAGTTATTTTTTTCCATATACATAAAGATCTTGAAATTTACCCAGTAGCTAATAGAAAGGGTTGATTTTGCTTAATAGCTTGAGCCTGGTTGTGATTTTATAATGGAGAAAGTAAAGGGGTGTATGAAGCAAAGTTCTAAAAGGAATGACCTGTTGATTATAATTTCATCATTAATGGAACAGGAGGGGAAAGAGTACAGTCACCTTTGCTTGCCACTGCGTTAGGGCCTCTGTGACAGAGGGCCATAAACTTGGTGGCTTAAAACAACACAGATTTATCTCTTACAGTTTGGAAGGCCAAAAGTCCAAAATCAGTTTCTCCGGGCGGAAACCAAGAGGTGGGCAGGGCTGCACTCCCTTGGGAGGTTCCAGGGCAGAGGCCTCTCCTGGCTGCAGCTTTCCCGGCTGGCCGGGCCCTCCGCCTCAGAGCCAGCAGCAGCCTCCATCATTGCGGGGCTTCCTGCCTCGTGAGCCTCTTCTTCCCTCATGTAAGGACACTCTTGGTAGCATTTAGGACCCACACAGACAATCCAGGATAATCTCTCAACTCAAGATCTTTAACTCTGTCACATTTGCAAAGTCCTTTTTTGCCATATTCCAGAGATTAGGGTGTAGGCATTTTGGGGGGAGACTGTTAGTCATACCTCCCACCCTGCTTGAGATCTGGGAATACTCGGGAGCCGGGGTGGCCAGACAGGAATGACAGCCTCTTTGCAGGCTCCCTTCTCACTTCCCACAGGAAGTCAGTTAAACCTGGTGGCCAGCCGGCCCCCCTCATTTACAGGTGAGGCAAGAGCCCACTGACTGCAGGGTTGGCAGGGGCAGAGAGCCCCTTGAGCTGGGAGGTCTGTGCAATGCTGCGCTGTTTCTGCTTTGCGCTCTGCCCTCTTGATGGCAGTGAATGAGAAACTGCAGGTTCAGTGTTGTCTCCTCCAGTCACTTTTATACTGTCAGAGAATTGTGTATGATTTCCACTTTTCAGAGCAGAAGGTGGGCCCAAGAGACTCAGCATCACCCCCAGGAGAGGTCAGGTGTGGGCCCGGCCTCGACATCTGTGTTGCAGAAGACGGGCGACAGGCAGGTGACTGTTTCCAGTGGAGCAAAATTAATACAAACAATCACACACCCTATTAGCCAGTGGACCTTCTGTGGGTGTTTTTAATTTATGATATATAGCATTGGCGTTCTTACATCTGTGAGGAGATAACGACCAGACAGTGGTACATGTTTTAAATGTTTTTGATCTGTGTGAGTAATGGGGACAAGTAATGGAAATGTTCTTTCTTGGTCTTTGTTTCCCACTTACAGGTACAAGTTTTCGTCTGGGATTATTTTCCTCCTGTCTGAAGAACTTATTTTAATATTTCTTTTAGTGCAAATCTAGCAATGAATTTTTTCAATTTTTATCTTTCTGGAAAGGTCTTTACTTTCACTTTTTAAAATTAATAGACTTTATTTTTTAGAATAGTTCTGGGTTTACAGGAAAACTGAGCAGATAATACAGAGTTCCCCTGTCCCACCTGTCTACAGTTTCCTCTGTTACTAACATCTAACATTAGGGTGGAATGTTTGTTAAAATCGATGAGCCAGAGTTGATATATTGTTAACTGAAGTCCACAGTTTACATTACGGCTCACTCCGGGTTGCGCATTCTGTGGGTTTTGACAATGCACACTATCACATACCAACCATTACAATATCTGCTCTGAAAGCCTGTGGCACTCCACCTGTCCTCCGCCCACCTCCACCCGTGGGTTCTGATCTTTTCACAGAGGCTTGTCCTTTCCAGAATGTCATATGTTGGAACATAAAGTGTGTAGCCTTTTCAGATCAGCTTATTTCACTTAGCAATATGCATTTAAGTTTCCTCCTTTCCATGTCTTTTCATGGCTTGATAGCATACTTCTTTCTTTTATTTTTATTACAATAAAATTCAAATAACATAAAATTAGCCATTTTTAAGTTGTGCAATTCAGTGCCATTTAATACCTTCACAGAGTTGTTTAACCATCACCTCTATGTGGTTCAAAAACATTTTTATCACGCCAAAAGGAAACCTCCCCCTAGCCCATGGCAGCCACTGATATGCTTTCTGTCTCTATGGAATAATCTATTCTAGATATCTTGTATGTATGGAAACATACAGTATGCGGCCCTTGTGTCTGGCTTATTTTATTTAGCACGTCTTTGAGGTGATTAATGTTGTCTCAGGTATCAGTGCTTCATTTCTGTTTAAGGCTGGGCAATGTTCCACCGTGTGGATGTACCATAGTTTGTTCATCCATCGTCAGTTATTGGCCATTTGGGTTATTTTCACCTTGTGGCTGTTGTGAATGGTGCTGCTGTGAACATCCATGTACGAGTTTTTGTCTCCGTGCTTCTCTTCAGCTCTCTTGGGCATATACCCAGGAGTGGAATTGCTGGGTCTGTGTGTAACACTTTGAGGAGTGCCAAACTGATTTCCGCAATGCCTGCACCATTTTACGGTCTCACCACAATGTATGAAGGTTCCATTTCCTCCCCACGTCCTTACCGGCCAACACTTTTCTTTCTTTCTGTGTTTTTTTTGGAGACGGAGTCTCGCTCTGTTGCCCAGGCTAGAGTACAGCGGTGTCCTTCAACTCCTGGGCTCAAGCGATCCTCCTGCCTCAGCCCGAGTAGCTGGAATTACAGGCTTGCCCACCACACTAAGCTAATTTTTCCATTTTTAGTAGAGATGGGGGTCTCACTCTTGCTCAGGCTGGTCTTGAACTCATGAACTCAAGCCATCCTCCTGCCTCAGCCTCTCAGAGTGCTGGGATTACAGGCGTGAGCCACCACCTATAATACTATTAATGTTATTGTTCCCATCCTAATGGGTGGTTTGTCACTGGGGCCCTGATTTGCATTTCCTAAGGGCATGGTGGGAATATTTGCACCATGAGAAGTCAGCAGTTTCAGAGAAGTAGGTGTGTGCAGGTGCTGGCTGACCACTGCTCTGAGAGGCTGACCTGTCCTCTAAAAGACAGGATGGGAACAGGCCATCTTAACCCAGGGAGGCTCTGAGCTGTCCCATGTTGGGGTGGCAAGGAAAGCGCCACCTACCTCTGATTCGCTCCACTCTAGGGCGCAGCCCTCCAGCGCTTGTGACTGAGAGTCTGCGAGTCTGCTGTGTTTCTTGAGCACTGCTTGGTGCATCTCAGAACCCACCTTGTGCTTTCTCAGTGTGATGAGCCTGCCAGAAGCTATTTTTTGCTCTTTAGAGGATAGCTGCTTGCTCTGGGTAGCTTAAGAATGTAGCAAATTCCTCTTGAGCAAGGAAAACTCTGACATCCGGTGCCCTTCTCTCGGAGATCTTGGCCCCTCAAGTCCTGGTTGGTCAGCCGACCCAGACTCCAATTTTTGTCTTGCCAGTCTCCAGAGATTTCGTAAACTCTTCTGTTTCTCAGCCACATCTCTCTGGCTTTCTCATCCTCTTGTACCACGTCCCTGAGGGAGACCAGCCTCAGAATGTTGACCTCCACCCTGGGGCCCTGGATCGCAGCCCCTCAAGTCCTCCCAGCCTGGGCAGCTTTTCCCGTGTTTCCAGGTGTGTGCGTGAGTGTGTGGGGCCTGAGTGTGCACGTCTGTGTGAGCACACGTTCATGTGCACATGCATGTTTCATCTTTATGATCTCATCAAATATGTCAATTCTCACATAGATCTAGGCTTTTAACTAGCGTGGCTGATGATTTGGGACCTGTAACGGCATGGCTTTGTCCCTCATTCTTTGGTGAATCTGGGCCACGTGCTCTTTAAGGACCAAATAGATCATCACTAAGGTGTCTGTTTTGGTTAATCCACTAATAAGGACCCGTGAATTAGGCTTTAATTTATTTTTAGGCCTATGGAGTTACTTACTTGGTTCTATTAATATTTTTGAAAATACGTGATTAAAGTAAATGAACTGTGGAATAGCAGTATGTGTTTTAGGGATTGGTATATTCATTTCTCTTTTAACAACTTCATTGAGGTGTAATTCACATACCATTTAAACTGTACGAGTCACAGTTTTTCAGTTTATTCACAGGGTTATGCAGCCATCACCTAAATCTCTTAGAACATTTTGTCCCCGCAAAGACACCCCGTACCCATTAGCCCTCACTGCCGCCCTTTCCCTCTCACACGCCAACCCGAGGCAACCCCGGATCCTCTGTCTAGACCTCCGGTTCTGCGCGTCCCCTGGAGGTGGACGCTGCAGCCTCTGAGCCTGGTGACCTCCTCCTTCCACTCGGGGTGTAGCAAGTGCTAATGCTTCGTGCCCTTCATTGCCAGATGACATTCTGTTGTGTAATAGGCCACATTCTGTTTGGCCGTTTTTATCGACTGGGGAGTATTTGAGTTGCTTCCACTCTTGGGCTAGGATAAGTAATGCTGCTGTGAACAGTCGTGTACAGGTTTCTGTGTAGTTGTATGTTTTCGTGTCTCTTCGGTACATGCCTAGGAGTGGAATTGCTGGCTCATGTGGCAGCTGTGTGTTTAATATTTGAGACACTGCTAAATTGTTTTCCAAAGTAGCTGCTTCATTTTACATTACCACCAGCAACAGCTGAAGGTTCTGTTTTTCCCATCTCTTCACCAACACTTGTTATTGTCTGTATTTTTTATTTTAGCTATTCTGGTGGGCACGAAGTGGTATTCTTTGTGGTTTTGATTTGCATTTCTCTGACTAATGATGTTGAGCATCTTTTTGTGTGTTTGTTGGCCATTTTTATATCCTCTTGGGAGAAATGTCTACTTAAATCCTTTTGCCCATTTTTAAATCAGGTTAATATGATCCCAAGTTGAATGTAGTAGTCCCCTCTTACCCACAGGGAATACTTTCCAAGAGCTCCAGGAATGCTTGAAACCGAGGATAATGCCAAACCTACCTGCTGTCAGTCAGAATAGTTGCTGTTCACGTCTTCCACTCACAAATGTAAAGCCTTTTCCGTGTTAACTAAGCACTCATCACAGACTGTGGCCATATTTTTACAGTTTCAGGTGTGATGGCAAAACTAGCACAAATTTTTTTCCCTTCACAGGTTCATGGATAGATTTGTTCTTAGATCTTAGCAACTTTAGAATACAGTTTTTTCCTTATTAAATCAAGAACTTTCACCTTTTCACTCAAAGGAAGCACTTCACAGCTTATCTTTGTCATATCCTAATTGCAGCATCATTACTCGCCTGCCTTGGGGCCATTATTAAGTAAAATAAGGGTGACTTGAACACAGGCACTGCAATACCAGGACAGACCAAGCTGGTAGTCAGCCTCAAGTGACTAATAGGCAGGGAGCGTCTATAGCTCGGAGATGGCTGGACAAAGGGAGGATTTACATCTGGGACAGAGTAGAGCAAGATTTTATCGTGCTACTCAGAATGGCGTGCAATTTAAAACTTAAGAATTGTTGGTTGGGTGGGCGCAGTGGCTCACACTGGTAATCCTAGCACTCTGGGAGGCTGAGGTGGGAGGATCACTTGAGGCCAGGAGTTCAAGACCAGCCTGAGCAAGAGCGAGACCCCGTTTCTACTAAAAGTAGAAAAATTAGCTAGGTGTAGTGGTTTGTACCTGTAGTTCCAGCTACTCAGAAGGCTGAGGCAGGAGGATCATTTAAGCCCAGGAGTTTGAGGTTGCAGTGAGCTGTTATGATGCTACTGCATTCTAACTCTAACTGGGGTGACAGAGCCTGTCTCAAAAAAAAAAACAAAAACCCACAAAACTATCAATTGTTTATTTCTGGAATTTTCCAATTAATATTTTCTGACTTTGGTTAGCCATAGGTAACTGAAACCTCAAAAAGCAAAACCTTGGATAAGAAGGACTATTGTAACAAGTAACAAATTACAGGTTAGTGGTTTTTCTTTTTCAGTAGTCAGCACAGTTTTTATATTTTTTAAATTATTGTTTTTATCTATAGGTTCTGGAATGGGAAGCACAATTTTTTAACACTTTTTAATTAGTTACCCTAATTTTAAGATTTGGGATATTTCCAATAAAAAGAACTCTCCTGAAAAATTGGAGTATTTGGCAAACATTTTTGCAGGCTGAGCTCTGCCAAGATGGCACAGCCCCCTGCAGCCTCCCCTCATGCCCGGTCCTAGGTGTGTGGCCCCAGCTTCCTGCTGGTCCAGCTCAGGGCTCCCAAACCATAGGTGGCCCCACCTGCCTCTTGTTTTTGTAAAGCCCATGAACAGCTTTTACATTTTTAAATGGCTAAGGGAAAAAAGCAAAAGAATATTTTGTGACAGGTGAAAATGTTATAAAATTTAAATTTCAGTATCCATAAATAAAGTTTTGTTTGTTTGAGACAGGGTCTTGCTTTGTTACCCCTGCTAGAGTACAGTGATGTCATCACAGCTCACTGCAGCCTCAAACTCCTGGGCTCAAGTGATCCTCCTGCCTCAGCCTCCTTACAGCTGGGGCTATAGGTGTGTGCCACGACGCCTGGCTAATTTATTTATTTATTCATTTATTAGAGAAGGGATCTTGCCAAATTGTCCAGGCTAGTCTCGAACTCTTGGCCTCAAGCAATCCTCCTCTCTTAGCTTCCCAAAGTGCTGGGATTACAGGTTTGAGCCACACTCAACCTGGAGCTTTTTCTGTGGAAGTTTTGTCCAATGTCAGTATTTAATGCTGTTCTAGTGCTTTTTCATCATGATTCTCTGATGTGAAGAGCTTTGCTGAGTTTTCTTTAAGCCCCCACCTCAACCTCCCGTATGTGAACCAGCATTTTCTGGGCAGTTTTAACTTTCTGCAAGTCTTTTTTCCCATTTGCATGGACTTTAAGACTAATTCATATGCAGACAAAACAAAATGAAAAATTTAAAATGCTTAAAGATTTTTAGTTAGTGTTTCCCCAGGCCGAATTCTTTGAGTGCTGGCCATGTCTGTCTAAGTAAAACCTGTAGTGTACCGTGTGCTTCCAAAGAAAGGCGGGTTTCCTGGAACACTGATATGTTTCCTTAGAACTCATGGTTCTGTTGTCCTTGTGCTGTTGTTTTGCGCTGTCTATTCTCAGTTATTGAGATTGTATTGATTCTGAACGAGGAAGCAAAGCTACCTGCTTAGATTTTTTCAGTTCGTTGACTTACGTAGAACTGGCCATGTGGTTTAGGAAGGTTGTTTTTCGATGGCCAGTGAGGAGGTGACCCTGTCACTCAGGTGAGTTGGGTGGCTGCTGTGGGGACAGGAACAGGCAGGGTCCTATCCCCCCATCACCCACCCCTGCGGTCCGGATGACTCAGATTCCTTCTTCCTTGCCTGTCAGGTCCAAGATAGTGAAAGAATTCTTTATTGCAACCAATCATTGCTTCAAGTAAGAGTTTTGTGGGTTTTTTTTTTTTTTTTTTAGTGCCTAAAGAACTATTCAGAATCCTTAGAATGAGGAAGAATACGAATAAATGAACTTGATTGGCAAGTTTACTATTTGGTGTTTAGTGGCATTTGTTTCTTGAAATAATCACTTTATCCATTTATCTTTTGAACCTTACTTAAAGGTATTAAATCAGCAATGCTTTAATTATAAAAGAATTGGAAATGGTATCTTTCTTTTTCTTTTTTTTTTTCTTCCACCCAGGCTCTGCCAGAGAAGGAGACATTGCCTATCTAAACTTATTCTAGTTTTTTATTTTATTTTATTTTATTTTATTTTATTTATTTTTTGAGACAGAGTCTTTCTCTGTTACCCAGTGTGAGTTCAGTGGTGTCATCACAGCTCACTGCAACTTCAAACTCCTGGGCTCAAGCAAGCAATCTTTCTGCCTCAGCTTCCCTAGTAGCTGGGACTACAGCCACGTGCCACTTACACCTGGCTAATTTTTTCTACTTTTAGTAGAGACAGCGTCTTGTTCTTGCTCAGATTGGTCTCAAACTGCTGAGCTTAAGCAGTCCTGCCTTGGCCTCCCAGAGTGCTGGGATTATAGATAGGAGCTACCACAACATCTCTAGTTTTTTATTTTAAAAATAAAACAATGGATCACTTGAGGCCAGGAGTTCTAGACCAGCAGGGGCAACATAGTGAGACTCAGTCTCTAGAAAAAAAAATTTTTTTTTAAATTAGCCAGGCGTGGTGATATGCATCTGTAGTCTCAGCTACTCAGGAGGCTGAGGCGGTAGTCCACGAGTTTGAGGCTGCAGTGAGCTAGGATCAAAACACTGCACTCCAGCCTGGGCAACAAGACCTTGTCTCAAAAAAAAAAAAAAAACAGGTGTCAACAGGACTAATTGATACTGTGTGTTTCAATGATACTAATGCTAATAGAATTTTAAAGTTACTTCCCAACTTTCCCTGTGAAGTTGTTAATGGAAAAAAAATGCCTAACTCTGTAAAATAATTTTAAAGAGATTTACTGTGAGCCAAATTTGAGGACCATGACCTGGAGCCATGCCCAAGAAGCCTTGAGCAAGGCTCAAGAAGGCCCAAGAAGCCTTGAGCAAGACTCGTTGTGGCTGGGTTACAATTTGGTTCTATACATTTCAGAGAGACATGGGTTACAGGTAAAGCCATAAATCAATTCGTGGGAGGCATACGTTGGTTTGGCCCCAAAAGGTGGGCTATCTGGAAGGGGGGGGGGAGCTTACAGGTTATAGGTTGGTTTAAAAATTCTTTGACTTATAATTGATTAAAGACATGAAGTTTTGTCTAGAGGCTTGGAATGTTTTAAGATAAGAAGCTCTTAATCAGAGATAAGCCACCACACGTATATTTGTTTTGCAGGTTTGTCTTGAATACCCTTAGGCCTGTTAATGGGTTACAGAGGATGTCCCCAAGAAGGGAGGGGGGCATGATGAGGCAAGTCTGACCTTACTCCTGGAAGGCAATTTAGTTTTAGGATATTCCTTTGGCCACGAGGGGGTCCATTCAGTCAGCTGGTGAGGGGGTGAGCCTTAAAATTTTATTTTAGTTCACAAAGTGCTTGCTATACTTTTCTGTAGTTTTAGATGCTTGTATTGTGCTTAGGACATGGAATTTATGAAGGATAAATTCCTATACAAGTGCTAATTGCTATTATTGGCATTCAGTGGGAGTGTTGTTTGAAAAAAGACATTCCTTTTATTTAATTTTAAATGTTATCCCAAATTATTGTTTTTAATGTTTGGAAATGGGAAGAATATGATTTAATTAGAAAGAAAATTTTGACCATTCATAAAGTGGTTTCTTCCTTTGTACTCAGCGAGGTGTGTGTGTGACAGGGCAGACTCTGCAGCCCTCGGGCTGGATCTCCCTGTTCTGCTCTCCCCAGCCTGCTCCTTACCTTTCAGGTGCAGCCAGGATTGTTCAGAGGTTCCTGGATGATTAAACAGATACTGTATGTGGAGCTCCTGGGGTGTATAGTTACGTATTCTGTCTTTGTGTATTTGGTTTAATTTTTCTAAACAGAACAACTTTGGTAATATCAACAGCACATCAGAATCTAAAATATGCCTTTGTTCTTTTAAAAGGTAACATAAAAGAGATTTTTGGGGGTAGTGCCAATTCTTACATATAATAGAAACTTGAGTAATCCTGCAGTGATTATTTTTAGTTCACAAAGATAACATAAATAATAAATATAAATACTTGTTTTATAATTGGAACTTAAATGAGAATTATTTTTTTTTAAGTTAAAAGATAAGATTTGAAACCAAATAATGTGTTCATGTATTACTATATGATTTAGGAACATGTTTTCTATTATCCTTGTATATCCCAGTCTTTGCAATGTTTTTGCTACCTTAAATTCTATTTTATGCAAATATTTATGAATATGTATTAGTGAGAAGCAGATTTTTGACTTAGTGAACAGTATTTAAGATTTGGCAACAGATTTACTTTGTTTAAATTTGATATGTTCTCTTTCTCATTTTCTTTGGCATTTTGAAATTTTAATCACTCATAAATTAAAAACCTCAGAACTATTGAATGCCTTGGGATACTACTACTAGGAGATGGCTTAATTTTCAGAATCATCTTGTATAAATTCTGACATCCTAAGCCAGTTCTCTTGTATCGGTAGCTTGTTTGTGCAGATGGCTTCTCTGTTAGTTCCGAAATAGTCTGGAGCGTTACAGAATGTCTCCCCAAGTACTGATCGCCATCACTTCTTTGCTGAAACTTGGGTGTGGCCCCCTTGCCGAAGTCAACACTCCTCGGGCACAGGAAGTGCTCACAGGAAGTGTTTATGGGCTGTCATGGCTCGTCTTTCAGTGTCATCACCTGCCATCTGCCCATCTCCTACCCCAGCCACAGTAAATTACACCTGTCATTATTTTTTCTTAGAATATTCTCTTTTGTGTGCATAGTATAAGAGGGGAAAAAATCAAGCTGTTCTTCTTACTCTCACATTCAACACAACACTTCACCTCCTGTCTTGTGTGTTCTGTCCCGCACACCAAGCAGGTCTCCAGGGGACACCCACTGGGTGTCCTGTGATTCGGTTCTTTTCTGATGCTGTCTACTTGGAGAGATGGCATCACATCCCACAGGTTGAGGGGCTCAGTCCCACAAGATTGCCCCCTCCCCACTTCAGATGCCATTCGAAAATAGTAGGTTGTCACCTGTACTTCGAACCAGTCATGATATTCCCACAACTCCCACCTTGAGTTTGGTTAATTTGCTAGGACGGCTCACAGAATCCAGGGAAACACTTATGTTTACTGGATTATATTACAAAGGACACAGATGAAGAGATGCACAGGCAGGTCTTGGGGAAGGGGCACGCGGCCCTTATGCCCCTCCAGAAGTGCCACCCTCCAGGCATCTCCATGTGTTTCCTCCTGCAGCCTCAGAATTAGCATCCCTAAGTCCCAGTGGTCTTATCCCCATCAATGACCCGGTGACCAAATGCGGTAACTAAGATCAGAACTCACAAGTGTCAAAGCTGGTTTTTTTGCTGGGCATGACTGAGGAGAGAAGCTTTGTTGTTACCTAAGTGTCATTCTGTAGGCTGGTGCATGTTTAGTTCCGTGGTGTCACTCTGGCATTAGGATGACAGGGTGAGTATCAATTTCCTAGCATACTGGCAGACCTAACTTGAGAAATACAGTAAACTCAGAGAAATCTCATAATGTTAGAGAAGAAAGAATGTTTTCATTATGGAACACTTTTTGCAGGAGTCATTTTATCATTTAATCAGTATTTTGCACAGCAAAATTACATTATTTTTGCATAGCAGAAATTTTGTGCAGCAAAATTATATTATTTTTATAATATAATTATAAATATATGTAAAATATATAAATATAGTTGTATTTTGCCTTGAGAACTTGATGTACCTGGCCATGTGCTCATGCCTATAATCCCAGCACTTTGGGAGGCTGAGGCAGGAGAAGCGCTTGAGCCCAGGGAGTTCAAGACCAGCCTAGGCAACATAGCGAGACCCCGATCTCTACCAAAAAAAAAAAATTTTAATAAAAAAATTAGTCAAGTATGATGGCTCAGCTACTTAGGAGGCTGAGGCAGGAGGAACACTTGAGTCCAAGGCTGCAGTGAGCTAAGATGACACCACTGTACTCTAGCCTGGGCACCACCAGAGCAAGTCCCTGTCTCTAAAAAAATAAAAAAACCTGATGTACCAAAAAAATTTTTGTTCTAATCAAATTTGGAATAGATTACTTATAAGATAATACTGTTTTCAAGTATCTTTCTCTTCTAATATGATTAAAATATGGTTTAACTTCTGAAAATTGCATTTTCACATAATCTACATAATCTTGGTCAGTTCTTGGCCAGGCATGGTGGCTCATGCCTGTAATCCTAGCACTCTGGGAGGCCGAGGCAGGAGGATCACTCAAGGTCAGGAGTTCAAGACCAGCCTAAGCAAGAGTGAGACCCCGTCTCTACTAAAAATAGAAAGAAATTAGCTGAACAACTAAAAATATATAGAAAAAAGTAGCCAGGCATGGTGGCACATGCCTGTAGTCCCAGCTACTCGGAAGACTGAGGCAGAAGGATCGGTTGAGCCCAGGAATTTGAGGTTGCTTGTGAGCTACGCTGGCCCCACAGCACTCTAGCCCAGGCACCAGAGCAAGACTCTGTCTGACAAAAAAAAAATCTTGGTCAGTTCTTGTATAAAAATAGTACTTCTGTGTTAGAAATATTTTCTTTATTCTTAAATTATAATGGTAATTAGAAAAATAATGTATGTTTCTCATAAGGATTTCCAATGTATAGAAATATGTAGAGGCAAAGGTAAAAGCCTCATTCTCATTATTAGTTTGGTGTGTATTCTTACAAACTCTATTCTGTGCATTTATAAACATAGATATGTTATATAAAAATATGTATTTATATACATATGCATATACATACAGTATTTTAAAGAAGATGTGGCCTCTATTAAGTTTTCATTGGTTGGAAGATACGACTATATCTCATATCTCAAAACATAGTAATAATTCCCTATAATTTATGAAGACTTGAATAGAAAGTAGAAGTCCATTTGAAAGCATTTGTAAATATGATTTGGTGCTGTGTACTGACTGGAAAATACAGGGACTAATACTTAGGGGCCCAGTTGGTGGCCTAAGTCACGATTCTGTGTGGTAGGAATTCTGTGATGCTGACAAGCAGGGGGCCGCTCACAGGGCCTGATGGCAGGTGGGCCAGGAGGTGGGGTCTGACCCCCACACCCCTAGAGAGTGGTGGCATGACCGGCTGGCGCAGATTTATGGACAGCAGGAGTGGCTTGAGGAGTGGCTGGACTCCAAGGGTGTCAGGGTGCGGAGCTGAGCTGATTTTTCAGGAAGGGCTGACAGAGAGGAGGAAGCAGGAAGAAGACAAGAGGTGAATGGAGAACACATTTCTGTGTAAGGAGCATGACTGTTTTGGTTGAATTCCCTAGGAGCGTGATAAAAGTTACATTTATGAGTTGCAAACCAAAGAAAATGTGATTTGAGGTAGGTCTTTGAAGATCAAGCTGAGGAAGTTGAACGATTTGATAAACAAGAAGTGCATGGTCTTGAGTTGGGTAAATTGAAGTGAGATTCCTGTGTTCCAGAGTCATTGTTCTGGTAGTTAAATTTAGTGCAAAGAGAGGCCTCCCGGGGAGGCAGGTGTGGGTAGTTGCGACATCATGAGAAAGGGCGCGTGTGTTCCGTGTTCGGGTGGAGCCTGCAGCCACGTCACGTGGGCTCTGTGCTTACTCTGAAACTACGGAGAAAGGAGTGTGTCTGTGATGAGGTAGTTCTGGCTGCTCCCACATGGAAGGTGCCCCATCCTTGTCTTTTGTCCTCTCTGTTGCTGTCAGCTCTGCTTGGGTTCAGGGCGGGGTGGGGTAAAGTGAGACAGCCTCACCGTGAATTACTGCTTTTGAGGGACCACAGCTTAACACCTGCTTTAGTGCCTAGCGTACTTCAGAGGCAGCCACCTGGCCGGGTCCTGACCTGCTTTGCTGTAAAGTAAAGTAATGGCAGAGCACAAACTGCAGGTGAATTGCACGTACTTAATCTTGTGACCTTGTCAGGCAAGACTCCAATCTCTGCACCCTCCTCCCCAGCTTCCTCCTGCCCCTTGGGGAACACAGCCCCTGGAGACCCCATCTCCACTCCAGTCACCAGCCGCACACGCTCACCCTCCAGACGTCAGCAGATATCTCTACAGTTCTCTTTTCCCTAATCTTGGGCATCTTGAGTATTGACTCTCCCGGCTGTAAGCCTTTTCCTTAATGCTGAAAGATTGCTATCCCTTTAGTTTTTCCCTAACTTACGCTGGAGTAGATGCACTCTAGCCCAGTGCATGGTTGATGCAAGGCCTGCTCGGCAGTGCAGGAGCAGTGAGGGTCCTGACTGTGATGCCTCTGGGACAGGTGCTTGCTGTCAGCTCTGTCCTCGGTTGTCTGTTCTCACGTTCAGACATGAGAGGTGGAATTTGACTTGGGAGGAATCGTCCTCGTGAACACCCATCCCCCATGACAACATCCCTGCCTGGCCCCTCACAGAGCCATCCTGACTGGTGTGGCTGCCCCAAGGCTAGAGGCTGGGGGGCTTTCATTGGCTCAGGTACTTTTGTTACTTGGGAATGTAAGCTGTGGCAGTTCTAGACCCAACTCGTTGCTCTAACCACGTCCCGGTCACCTACCACACTGCTGTGGCCCATTGTTCCTCTGAACACAAACGTGGTTATCAGAGCATCAAGTGGACTGCATGCTGTTCCTTCTTTGAAAACTCCCCATCTGTGGCCAAACACAGCTTTTGCCTTCCTCTGCAAGGATGTTTTATTTTAGCTCCACTAGCAGAAAAAACCTTTTTTCACCTTTTTTCTAAGTAGGTTTTCTTTTTTTCCGCCTCTGGAACGCATCTCCAGTGTTGAGGCCCTGCCTGAGAATTGCAGTGGCCGGGCTCACTCGGGAGAGGCTGGGAGATATGTGGGGAGGAGCTCACACGGACACATCTGTCCACAGGTTTGGACCTAAGGGGAAAGCAGAAGGGACCGGTGAATGTCCTTTTCCTTAAAGAATCAGGCCTTGTTAAAACTTCCTCTACTCTTTTTGGAAAAAATAAAAAATAAAAAAAATAAAAAAAAAACAAATAAAAGAATCGGGCCTTGTTCTGTAGCTCAGGCTGGAATGCAGTGATCACAGTTGTGATCACAGCTTGCTGCAGCCTAGAACTTCTGGCCTGACGGGTCCTCCCTCCTGCCTCAGCCTCCCGGTACAGGCACCACCATGCCCTGCCTGGGAAGGGTCAATTTCTGAGGGCTCTGAGTCTGGATTTCTAGAACATAATGGTGACGATGCTAATGACAGGTTAGAGGGATGATTCTTTTACAAAGTAAGAGATCAATTTTGTGTATCTGTGATGTTCTGGACAGTGGGTGCAGAGAGAGCTCTTGTTGACGTTTGCCTTTTCCGCCTCAGTGTGCTTGGGATGGAAATAGCTGGGCTGGTGCGCTGCAGTCTCTCTCCTTTGCAGACCAGCGTTTGGAGCCTTAGAGCAAAGAAGCATTGTGTAAACATGGGGCAGAGATGAGAATGCACGCAGCCTGCAGTTGTCAAGAGTCAGAAAGTCACGTGTGTGTGCTTTTTTCTCCTAGGTTCATTTTCCAGACACTGAAAGAGCAGAATGGCTAAATAAGGTAAGATTAGAATATACCAAATACCAGATATCAGTGGGAATTAAAGGATGAGATACCATCTTTCCATATTTGGGAATTTGGATGTTGGCAGCATTTGAGCTCACTTAGACTGCAGTGGGCTGTCTTCTGCGCCCCAGAGGACTCGGTCGTTACTCGTGTGTCACTTTCCTTTCTAGAGGGAGAACCGTCTCCTGAGCGGACTGTGGGCCTGTTCATATTTGTGTTTCTGGCCATGTGTCTTCTTTCCCAGACAGCCAGAGTTGGAGTCTATTTTATAATAATCATAAGTGAAAATTTTGGAAACATTATGAAGGGACAAATAATTCCCAAGAAACCTAGTAATCGATAATACTGTTCTTTAAAGAAGGTCATGTTTTTAGAGCAGTATACTTTGAATTAGATGTTTTTTCTCTATCTTTAGGACTATGCAGTAAACACTAATGTAGATAATGATCACTTTACAACACTGAAAGTTAGTCTGTCACTAAAAAAAATTTATGGGTGCTTACTAAGATTTATAGTTTAGGAAGGTTTTCAGCAACAAGTTGAAACCATAGGACTTTTAGCAATCATTAAATGTGCTGACATGCTTAAACGGAATATTTAACCAGAATGACTTAATTCCTGCAACATGTTGGTTATCGCTAGTTTGTTGTTATAAATTTTTAAATTTAAATTATGTTGATTTTGTATAACAGGAAGACCTTGCCCCTTTACTTTTTAAAACCAGATTCTGGTAAACTACAAGAGTATAATTTTTATGACAACTTAAGTATATTATGTGTTTTAACATTTTGTTTAACGTGAGTTATTTTTCCTTTCCAGACTGTAAAACACATGTGGCCTTTTATTTGCCAATTTATAGAGAAGTTGTTTCGAGAAACCATAGAACCTGCTGTGCGGGGAGCCAACACCCACCTCAGCACCTTTAATTTCACCAAGGTTGACATGGGTCAGCAGGTGGGTTTCTTCTTAAATGTCCTTACTTGTGCACGCAGTAGGATTGCTGGGAAAACATATATTTTTTGGACAACTTCAAATTATGTTGTGGAGAAAATTGTTTGCCAAGAAGGCTTGATGGGTGTGCCTGCCGTCCTGCCTGGGCTCTGCCCAGCCTGGGATGCCTCCTGCTGCCTCCCTGGCCCACTCAGCCTATGCCATGTGGCTTCTCTTTACTGCATGCCTTAACTTCCGTAATGTGTCCTTCTACCCCGGGTTCCTCTGTCAGAATCACCTTTTTCAGAAGTACTAAGTTTGAGCAGGCTGTCCTGTTAGGGAGTCTGATGTGTGAATTCATGCTAAAGGCACCAGCAATGGGTAAGTTTAGTGTGTTTACCTCTTTTAAGTAGTTACAAAACAACTACTGAGGACTCTGATGCTGGGCTTGTAGGTATCACATTAATTACGCAGGTAAAAGGAAAGGTGGATTTTGTTAATGGAATTATATTAAAAGGAAAGCTGCTACTTCCTACTATCATTTCTAGTGAAAGCCTCAATATTACATTTAAATTAGTTGGTAATGGCAAGTTTCTATTTTTATTTTATTTTTTGAGTCTGTGTTTAAATAATTAGCAACAGTCTAAGGTAACATATTTTAGATGTCTAATAAAAACTCAGAGGCCGGGCATGGTGGCTCACGCCTGTAATCCTAGCACTCTGGGAGGATCGTTTGAACTCAGGAGTTTGAGACCAGCCTGAGCAAGAGTGAGACCCTGTCTCTACTAAAAAATAGAAAGAAATTAGCTGGACAACTAAAAGTATATATATATAAAATTAGCCGGGCATGGTGGCACATGCCTATAGTTCTAGCTACTCGGGAGACTGAGGCAGGAGGATCACTTGAGCCCAGGAGTTTGAGGTTGCTATGAGCTAGGCTGACACCACAGTACTCTAGCCTGGGCAACACAGTAAGACTCTATCTCAAAAAAATAAATAAATAAAAACTCAGAATCTGATAGTACTTTTAAATATAAAACTTGGCCACGTTGGTGCACACATGGCAGAGTCAGACAGCACAGGGTCACCCTGCAGTACGGTCCAGGTTGTGATGGGTATGGCCAGGGGAGCTCGCTGTCTGTTTTTGTCATCTGCTGGAAGTGTCAGTGTCCATCCCATGCTCTCCAGGCTGCCAGTCCACTTTCCCTATCAAAGCTGATTTTCTGTGTTCGGGAAATGTGCTCTCTTGTGGGCAGTCATTCCAAATCCAGTGTCTCCAGTGCAGGCTCAGGTGTGCTACTTACCTGTGTGTGCTGGCCATTTGTCTTCTTAACTTTGAAGTCTCCAAATACATGACATGGCTGAGGCGTGGTCATCCCGTTCAGGTGCTCAAGGGCCTGCACAGAGTGCCTGTGTGATGCTGTTAATATTTACTTTACCTTCCATCACCTGAATTTAGAACCACAAGTGGGGAACACACAATTATAAGTTAAAATCCTGTGTGGATGCAAGTTAAAATTACAAGTTAAAATATTATAAAGCAGGGGTGGCAAACGTTTTCTGCAAATGGCCAGATAGTAAAGGTTTTAGCTTTGACGCCACCCAAAGTCCTGTGGCAAATTTCTCCTGCTCTCCCCACCTTTTTTACACCCCTTTAACCAGGCGGAAGGCTTCTCCGTCCCTGGTCTGTACAGAAATAGGCCAGAGGCTAAATTTAGCCTGCAGGCTGTCTTTGTTACCTCCTAACATAACGTGTGCTCATGTTGGTGGATGTTTACAATTCTAACCCCAACTGGGTTTATTTTAGGAAGAACTTAATTATTTTCATGTCCTATTACACACATGCACTAACTAAGATGATGCTTGGAGGATAGCAAGAATACTAAGAGGAGTGCTGATTCCAGAAAGATAGCTTGGCATCATGTCCACTGCACTGGCATCCTGCAGGTTGCAGGCAGACCAGGTAGAGCAGGGCACGACCTCGCTGGGTGCTGGACCTGAATGCTGGTCACGTTCCTCAGGCAGTTAGATTCTGTTGCCTTCAAGTGTGTGTTCCTCGTTACATAATGTCTGGAGTGCAGTTGGTCTCTTGTTTTGTTTTGTTTTTTTGAGACAGGGTCTTGCTCTGTTGCCCAGGCTAAAATGCAATGGTGTCATCATAGCTCACTGCAACCTCAAACTCCTGGGCTCCAGTGATCCTTTTGCCTCAGCCTCCTGAGTAGCTGGGACTACAGGTGCCACCACCACACCTGGCTGATTTTTCTATTTATAGTAGAGATGGGGTCTCCCTCTTGCTCAGGCTGGTCTCAAACTCTTGAGGGCAAGTGATCCTCCCAGAGTGCTAGGATTATGGATGTGAGCCACCACGCCCAGCCTGGAGCTGGTCTCCTAATCTGAGAAGCCATTTAAGTGGTGGGAAGGGACTATGTCATCAAATGCAAATGTCTGATGTGAAGGTACTGAGTTTTCACTAAACAAGTACTGGTTGTGTTTCTTAGTGATCCGCCAGTCTATACGTGTGTCTTGGCTGTGTCACAAAGGGAAAACCTGGGGACCTCGGAAAGAAGGAGGTGTTGAGACTTGGGTATAGGCTTAGCGTTTAATTGTACAGCTAGATAAGAGGTGAGATTTTGGGACACGGAATCTTGTCCAGGTACGGAGTAGTGCTTTCAAGGGTGGCTCTTCATCTTAAGCACCCAACGCTCCAATGCCATGTTGAGAGCTTTCTAGAGAGGATCCCAGATTGATAAATGGGAAAGGTTTTGAAATTATGTTATAGCCAGGCCCTTGAGGTACATTTATTATAATGTTTTCCTTTTTCACAGTCATTTGCCTGTGTCATATATTCAGTATTGCTGTTTACTCACAAGCCCCATTTTTGTAAAAATCTTAAGACATGAAAAATCGCAAGACATAAAGGAAAAATAAAAGGAAGTTATTTTCGAACATGTAGTAAGGATGGCGTGGAGGGAAAGGATCAGTTAAATGGGAGAGACGAGGGGTGAGGAGCTTAGAAGGGAGAGCGGAGATGTGTGTCCTCATGCGTCCGCAGCACCTGCTGTCACTGAGCTTACATGGGCCTGGCAGCGCACCAGGTTCTGCATGCTTGTCATGTCATTTAACGTCACAGAAACCTCAGGAGATAGAGACCGTATTTCCCCCATCTCACAGGTGAGGAAACCGAGGAACAGAGGTCAAGTAACTTGCAGAAAATCAAGCAGCGAGTACATTGTGAAAGCAGAATTTTGATTCCGTTGTATCTAAAACTATAGGTTGTTATCTTTATTTCTGTGCTGTATTGCAAGATTTGTTAGTTTTTTTAACCTACATGTATTTTAAAATAAGCTACTTCTTGTTTCAGCCCCTTAGGATCAATGGTGTTAAGGTATATACTGAAAATGTAGACAAAAGGCAAATTATTCTGGACCTTCAGATTAGGTAAGTTTTTAATTTGTGTTGTATTTGTGTCATGGCTAATGACATATGATATCACTTAGCTGTACTTATGAGATGCAGGTATAATGAGCATACTTCTCACCTGCTCTTTGTTAGAATCTGACTAAATTCTTGTTGGAGATCGAAATGTTTGCTTACCTTCTGCGTGTCAGTTTGTAATTATCTGCGTGCCTAGATAATCACCATTCTCACAAAACATGTTAAATAAAAGAAATTGAAGACACTACAAGAAAAGAAAACTACAGGCCAATATCCCTTGTGAACACTGATGCAAAAATCCTCGACAAAATGCTAGCATCCCAAATTCAGCAGCATATTAAAAGAATCATACACCATGACCAAGTGGAATTTATTCCCAGAATGCAAGGATGGTTCAGCATAGGAAAATCAGTCAATGTAATACACTGCATTAACAGAAGGAAAGAAAAAACAACCAAGCCACATGGTTATTTCAGTTGATGCATAAAAGGCGTTTAACAAAATTCTGTACCCTTTCCTGATAAAAGCACTCAACAAACTAGGAATAGAAGGAAACCACCTCAACATAATAACAGCCATATTTGAAAAACCCGTAGCAAACATCATACTCAGTGGTAAAAGAAGGAAAGCTTTTCCTCTAAGATCAGGAACAAAGTAAGGATATCGATAATACTTTCACCACTTCTGTTCAACATAGTATTGCAAGTTCTAGTCAGAACAGTTAGGAAAGAAAAAGAAATAAAAGATATCCAAATTGGAAAATGATCTGTGTTTACAGATGATATTATATGTAGAAAACCCTAAAGATTCCACATAGAAAAACCTTTTTGGAACTAATAAATGAATTCAGCAAAGTAGCAAAATACAAAGTCAACACACAAAAATCAATTCAGTTGCATATCTATACACTAACAATGAACAATTCAAAAAGAAAAAACAATTCCATTTATAGTAGAATCAAAAGGAAAAAAATATTTAGGAATAAACTTGACTAAGGAGGTAAAAGACTTGTGCACTAAAAACTATAAAACATTGCTGAAAGAAATTAAAGAAGACACAAATAAATGGTAAGATATTCCCTGTTCATGGATTGGAAAACTTAATATTGTTAAATGTCAATACTACCAGAAACAATCTACAGATTTAGTGCAATCCCTGTAATTATAAATCTGATAAAGGATCATTATTCAGAATACATAGAGAACTCCTGAAACTCAACAACAAAAGCAACCCTGTTTAAAAATGGGGAAAGGACTTGAATAGACATTTCTTCAGACAAGATGTGCAAATGGCCAGTAAGCACATGAAAAGATGCTGAACTGATGCTGATCACTAACCTTGCATTAGGAAAATGTGTATCTAAACCACGATGAAATACCACCTCACACCTATTAGGATGGCTACTATTAAAGAAGACAAAACGGCCGGGCGTGGTGGCTCACGCCTGTAATCCTAGCACTCTGAGAGGCCGAGGCGGGCGGATTGCTCAAGGTCAGGAGTTCGAAACCAGCCTGAGCAAGAGCGAGACCTCGTCTCTACTATAAATAGAAAGAAATTAATTGGACAACTAAAAATATATAGAAAAAATTAGCCGGGCATGGTGGCACATGCCTGTAGCCCCAGCTACTTGGGAGGCTGAGGCAGTAGGATCACTTGAGCCCAGGAGTTTGAGGTTGCTGACGCCACAGCACTCACTCTAGCCCGGGCAGCAGAGTGAGACTCTGTCTCAAAAAAAAAAAAGATTGAATACAACCCAAATGTACCCTACAGCAAATGGTTGAATGAATTACAATGCATTTCTTCTACTGAATAGAAGGCTTCCATTGAAAGGAATTAGGTAGAATCTGCATACGCTGACATTGGAAGATGTCTAAGACAGACTGAAGGTGCTAGAAAAAGAGAGAGAAGGTATACATGATACATGTCTACAATGTATGATCCCACATACATACATACACATTACATGTGTGTCTGTGTGCACATGTGTTCATTAAAAGGATGCAAACAAGACCTTTAACAGGGACAACCTCTAGGGAGTGGGAGGGGGCAGGAGGCAAAGTACACTGGGTCAGAAAACTTTCTTTTTCCTGTATACATCTCTCTATATTTTAATTTTTTAACAAAATATTCACATTATTTTGAACATTGAAACTAGATTTATAAATACATGCATATATTTAAGTCTATATACCTATATTAAGTGTCTATTTTGGTAGGGATGGGTAGCTGTGAGCCGTGACGAAAGCTACTGCTCTAGGAATAGAACAGCCAGTCATGGCAATAAAGGAAGGATCAATAGTCCCAGGGAGTAAAGACAGCAGAACAAGAAATCAAACTGAACAAACAGAAGCACAAGAAAGAACTCAGACTAAGACTTCACACCTTACCCCTCCACCAGTGTCACCCTTGTCAATCACTTATTTGACACCTTGCCTGTGACAGAGGGGATTGTCATTTCCTTTTTGAATGTCTACTCCCCGTCTCTGTGGCCTTGCCCCCCTCTGTCTTCTGCCCTTCTCTCTGCCCATCCCTTGCTCTCCTCAGGAGACCCCTCTTGCTGTGCCTGTCCCTTAAGTGCCTAAGTGCCCCAGGATTCTGTCTTTGGCCTTCTCATCTCCCTCCCTGTGCTTTCTTGAGCAATCTTACCTACTCCCAGGCTTTTAACAAGCGCTAGGCTGGTGTTGCCCTAATCTCTCTATCTCAGACATATCCCCTGAGCTCCAGACCCACAGGTCTACATGCCCACTAGGCATCCCCACCTGGTTGTGTTGTGGGTACCTCAGGCCCCATATGTCCATAATTGGGTTTATCATCTCCTTCTCTGTCACCACATACCTCTGTCAAACTTGTTACTGACATCACCATCCACCAAGACCAAAGCCGGGTAACAGGGAGTTAGTGTAGACACCTCCACCTCCCTTACCTTGGCCCCACTCTGCCCATACCTACAGTGACAGTCCTGTCCAATTATTTATTTAACAGATATTTACTGAGCACCTATTCAACGTAGAAGATGCCAGGCACTGTTCTAATCATGGGAGATAGAACAGTAAACAAAGTCTGTGTCCCCATGAAGCTTCTATTTTGGATAACAAATACACAAACAAATATACAACACATCAGGTAGTGATATGGAGAGAAATTAAAAGAGTCAAAGGGATGAGAGTGCTAGGTTGGAGGTGGGAGTGTTATTTTCTATAGGGTAGAGAGAAGGTCTCTATGGTGAGTGAGATCTAAGCAAACATCTTCAGAAAGGGAGGGAGGGAGCAGGGCAAGGAGCATCCCAAGTGGAGAAAAGAGAACTTGCAAGGTCCAGAGGGGAGGCACACCTGCAGTTAGAGCAACAGTGCAGAGGCCATCCAGGGGGACAGTGAAGGAGATGAAGCTGTAAAGTAGATCCAGGCCAAGTGTAGGACCACGTAGCTGGGGAGCTATTGGGTGACTTTGGGCAGAGGTGTGTCAAGATCTGACGTTTTCAAATGATCACTCAGACTACACAGGGGAGGCCACTGAGGGGAATATTGCAATAATCCAGATAAGACACGAGGTGGCTTGAACCCGGTAGGAGCGGTGGCAGTGGTGAGAAGTAAATGTGCGTTGAAGGTGGAACTAATGAAAAGTAACGTCTACTTCTTAAGCATCACTCAACCTCTCCAGCCTTCCAGTCCAATGGCTATCATTTTAGTTTATCTCTTGCCTGGACTAAAACCCTCCATATCTCCAAGGCTCACCACTGCTTACAGATTAAGTCAAAACTCTTGTGTGTGGGCTTTTTATGATCCAGCCCTATCTGGATAATGCTGTCACCATTAGTCTGTCTGCTCTTCTATCCAATCCTTCCTCCCCCTATTCTTCTCCCTATATGTGGGGCTGACTCACACTCATTTCATTGTCTAGGTTCCTTGGCCAATAGATTAGGCTAACAAGAGACACTGTCAGGAGCCTTGAGAGCAGGAGGAAGGAAGAAGTTAGGGAATTCTCCTCCCACCTGAGAGGTCCTCTCTGCTCCGTTCCAGGCATTGTCTGTCCCAGGCACAGTGTTTAGTATTCCGTCCCAGGCATAGGACTTAGTACTTAGTACCATGCAGCCTCTGCTGTGGTTCCTCCTGCAGCTCCTGTGGGATGGTCCCCATTCCTGGGCTGTGTTACGCTTCTTCCTCCCTTGCTGCCTCCACCCCTATGTTACTGATTCCTGATGTTGATAATCTCCCTTGGCTTTTTCAGTCTTTGTAACACCTTTATAAGAAGCTCCTCATATTAAATTCTCTCTATTGAAGCACCTGATGTGGGCTATTTTCCTGGCTGCACCCTGATTTGTATGTTCACTTCATCTCGCCTTTACTTCCCTTGAGCCTTCCCACAGGCCATAGGCAACTTCTGCCGGCTTACCCATCGCTCTGAGTTGCCTTGTGCCCCTGGGCCCTTACACTTGCTTGTCTTTCCGGCCATCTCATCCTCACACTCCACTCAATGAGCTCATACTTAACCTCTCAAGAGTCAGCTGAGGGGTCACCCACACCACAGAGTTTCCCCCGCCCCTCAACACCCCAAGCAAAGGGAACCATTCTTACCTCCCATAGTGCCTACACATACACCATTACAGCAACTGTCATATTATCACTGTCTGAGTAGTGTTTGATTTCTTGATTAGACTAAGTAAACTACAGACTCTTTACGTTCCTAAGAGTTAGGACCGTGTCCCATTATAACCTATACTTGAGTATCCAGTACTTGGCACAATACATGGCACACAGTAGGCACTCAGTAAAAATGTATTATATATTACCTCGAGCAAGCTCTTCTCCTCTCTAGGCCTCACTATGCTTATTTGAAAAGGGGGATCATAATATCTATGTGAACAAAAGAAACCTGTCAGGCAGCCTCTGCTGAGGCTCCCCGTCCAGGTCCTGCAGGAAGTTTTCTCTTGATTTCCAGTTCCTCAGATAAACCAAACTCTTTCCTCCCTTTACATTTGCCACTTCCACTAACCGAGACGGGTACAGTCTAATTGTGATCCAGTAGATGTTTAGCTCTTCCCTTCTCATTCTTCAGATTTCAGTTCAAATGTCCCCTCCGCAGAGAAATCTTTTCCTAACACCTTTCCTAATTTAACCCTCCCATTACTATTATATCACCCTGTCGGGTCAGCAGTCTACACTGTTGGTTCTTGGTGTGCTCTTTACCGAAGAATGACCAAAGCAAGGTAAGCACGAAATGACGTTTACTGAGGAGAGAAAGACAGGATTATAAAGCAAGAACAAGATACAGGTATAGGTTTATAGAACAAGAGCAAGACACATTCGCCATAGACAACAAACAGACCCCTTATCATAACAAAAAGGCCTTGGTTACGGTCTGGGGTCTTGTTTTATAGTGTCTGGATGGGGCTGTCCTCATGGTTCAGATGGCACCCTTGAACCACTCTGATGGACAGTTGGGAGTTACATAAGCTGAGTCTTTTTTTTTTTTTTTTGAGACAGAGTCTCGCTTTGTTGCCCAGGCTACAGTGAGTGCCGTGGCGTCAGCCTAGCTCACAGCAACCTCAAACTCCTGGGCTCAAGCAATCTTTCTGCCTCAGCCTCCCAAGTAGCTGGCACTACAGGCATGCGCCACCATGCCCGGCTAATTTTTTCTATATATTTTTAGTTGTCCAATTAATTTCTTTCTATTTTTAGTAAAGACGGGGGTCTCGCCCTTGCTCAGGCTGGTCTCGAACTCTGACCTTGAGTGATCCACCCGCCTCGGCCTCCCAGATAAGCTGAGTCTTTTTACTACTCATGCGGATCTCCCACGAGCCTCTCTGAAAGTCCACTGTGGGGAGGGGGGTGGGGTGAACCATAATGTAGATTTAAGCTAATGACATGATAATTAGCCTTAGGTTGTCCTAGATGACCTTCCAGACTCCACTGTACCTGTGCTGTTTGGCCAGCAGGCTAGAGAATCCCCTGCATATGTTTGCAGTAGGAACATTAAGTTCTGATCGGCAGATTGGTAGGGCGTTCCCTCCTCCCCCAGATGTAGCCATTGCTCAGGACGCCCATCTTTGTCCCCAAGAGGGGCCAGAGGTCCCATACTATAAACCTAACAACCCTATTCATTTCCTTCATAGTATTTAGAATCTGAGCTTATCTGGTTTATTTATTTGTTCACTGACTTACCTGTTTTCCCTCAGTAGAACGTAAGATTCAAGGGGGAAGGGAAGAGACCAAGTCTGTCTTATTCACCATTTCTTTTTTTTACTTTGCTTCTTTTATTTTTTAAAAATTCTTCCTGCCAGTAACTACAAGCATGATTATTCACCGTTTTGTATCCACAGAGCCTGGCAGATACTAAAACAGGAACTCAATAATTACTTGTTGAAGGAATGAATAACTCACAAGGCTGCTGTGAGGCTTTACTGAGTTCATGAACATCAAGCACTTGAGTTAAGGAACACCAAGCACCTGAGCTTTAGTGTAAAAGCCCAATCACTGTTGCCCATTAGAGTTCAATTTAAATAAAAAATCATATATTATTTTAATGGAATATTGATTAGCAATTAAGAGGAAGATACCAGAAAAAGCTAAATATATCAACATGGATGGAACCCCCAAAGTTATTGATTGAAAAGTGCATATTTCAGAATAATATTATCAAAAAAAAAAGTGAGGGAAACTGGATAAAGGTTACATAGCACCTTCCTGTACATCTTTTTTTGTAACTGTTTACAAATCTATAATTATGTCAAAACAAAAAGTTTTTTAAAAGAATAAGTGGAGTTTAGTGTCATTTATTTGAAGGAATAAAAAGACAAATACTATACTATAAATATTAAAGGGTTTTTTTTTTTGAGACAGGGTCTCTTGCTCTGTCTAGAGTGCAGTGGCCTCATCAGAGCTCACAGCAACCTCCCAACTCCTGGATTCAAGAGATCCTCCTGCCTCAGCCTCTAGAGTAGCTGGGACTACAGCTGTGCACCATCACGCTCAGCTAATTTTTCTATTTTTTGTAGAGATGAGGTCTCGCTCTTGCTCAGGCTGAACTCCTAATCTCAAGCAATCCTCCCATCTTGGCCTTCCAAAGTGCTAGGATTACAGGCTTGAGCCACTGCACCTGGCTTAAAGTTCTTTCTTTAAGGTCCAAGTAGATATACCCCAAAATCCAAAGCAATGGTTTTATTGGAGGGAAGGAGCGCAAAGGCAGCAGTGGATTGGAAATAGTGGTCAATCTAAGTGATTTAGCTTTATTTGTAATATTATAGTATTTTACAAAAAAAAAGTACTTTACTTGTATAGTTTAATTTAAAAAAATTTTTTTTTTGTTTTTAGAGAGAGTCTCACTCTCTTGCCTGGGCTAGAGTGCTATGGCATCAGCCTAGCTCACAGCAACCTCAAACTCCTGGGCTCAGGCGATCCTCCTGCCTCAGCCTCCTGAGTAGCTGGGACTACAGGCACACGCCACCATGCCTGGCTAATTTTTTCTGTTTTGAGTTGTTTGGCTAATTTCTTTCTATTTATAGTAGAGACGGGGTCTCGCTCTTGCTCAGGCTGATCTTGAACTCCTGAGCTCAAGCAATCCTCCCTCCTCGGCCTCCCAGAGTGCTAGGATTACAGGCATGAGCCACCAGGCCTGGCCTAATTTAAAAAATTTTAAACTTGCTAATAATCCTGGGGCAATGATTAGAAATCCATATTTATGCAGATTACCTCAAATTTATTTTAACAACACTGATGAATTAGGATGAATAAGATTAAAATTTGATCCACGTACATGAAAGGCTTTATTCATTCCTATTAGATCGGACTGTACAAAACTGACAATAGTCAACCATTTTTTATTTTTTTTTTTTTTTTTTGAGACAGAGTCTCACTCTGTTGCTTGGGCTAGAGTGAGTGCCATGGCATCAGCCTAGCTCACAGCAACCTCAAACTCCTGGGCTCAAGCAATCCTTCTGCCTCAGCCTCCCAAGTAGCTGGGACTACAGGCATGTGCCACCATGCCCAGCTAATTTTTTCTATATATTTTTAGTTGTCCAATTGATTTCTTTCTATTTATA